>JACFYI010000502.1:662834-684070 GCA_014898755.1 Handroanthus guayacan
AAAAAAAAAAAAGACTGCATTACATAAGTGACAAAATTAGATTTGTGATTAGTTCTATATAAAATGTGACAAAAATTTGTATTTTGTTAAAAAATGATTTTAACAAATTTAAAATGACGAAAGTTATGTTTAAATTGCCACTGCTGATAAATAACAATACATATATAATCACAGCTTAATGATAATGAAAAATATTGTCCCAAATCGTACTGATAATTTTTATAGTCGCTAGATTGTCATTATATATACGTACTATTATATATTTGCAATGAAAAATTAAAACACTAGCTTTTGTCACTATTAAATTGGATTGTCACCTAAAATTTAAGATTAGCAACAAGTGAAACTCATCGTTTACTTGATGCATTTACTAGTGATAATTTATACATTATCATTTAATTTTTTATGCTATATATTCTTTTGGTAGTATGAGTTTTGTCTCCATTTCTCTAAAGATTACTAGAGTACAAGGCCTTTTAATTTGTATGTGAGGTGTTACTCCACACGAGTGCAAGTTATTTTTGTACCAAAAGAACGTATAGGATGAGAAAGGGAAGATAATTAATATTGAACCAGACTTCGATTACTGTCAACGTGAGATGAAAATCAAGAAATTATAAGCATGTCAAGAGTGTTTGAAAAGAGACACATGACTTTTATTCCCGCAAATAGCACTAATAATGATAATAAGAATTCATCAACTGATATGCAATCACTCATATACCTGCAGTGAGGTATTGTCTCCGAGTGTCGTAAATTTTATATATCTTAACAAAATATACATGTGATAGGATGTGTAATTTCATTTAAGTATCATGACTCTCTCGAGCTATGTATACATTTGATTATGAGGGTGACCAGTATTGCTTTTGCTTTAAAATAAGTGATTTTCATTTAGAGAAAATAAAGAAGTTAATAGTAACAATGGGTAATAAATTGAAGTCGAGGGTGTTTGGAACTAAAAGTTAAAAAATGTGAAAAAAAAAAAAAATGAAATGATGAGTGTTTGTCGAATAAGTGATGGAACCCTTTTTATGAAAAAGCAAAGGCAAGACCTAAAAGCACCTCGACAGGCTCTAAAAGCACCTCATCAACACCTCATAAGATGCTTTTAGATTCTCGTTAATTTCAACCTAAAATCACTTCTTCAAAAATAGAAGTTACTTTATTCAACACCCTCAAAATCACTTTTTAGTAGCTATAAGCTAAAAATTGAGCAAAAGCAATGCGAGACACTCTCTATATATAAGTTAGTTGTCTAAATTAATTATTAATTAGTGACTAACTAAGATAAGAGCAATAAATAGAGTAGCTAGGATCCTCTAGGAATCCCAAGATTGTCCATCAAAATATGTGACATGCACGCAGCACATACTATATTACTACTCACTAACTTCATCTAATTAATTACACACACATAATCTTTTTATATATCACTAATAAAGATATACTAATTAAAATATTGATCATCACAGTAGTTTCGTAAGAGAACAATATTTCGAATGTTTGGCTCGGAAATTCAAGCCAGATCTTGCCATCTTCATCACTTCTTCTTGATGCCCACTTGGAAAATGAATTATAAAAAGAATCCCAGAATCAACAAACACGTACTAACACACCCACTGTGTGTACAGAAATGCATGCAGCTTTCGCTTTTTATAACGTTAATCTTGTAATCTACGGGGAAAATAATGTTTTATGTATGTGTGTACACATATATATATACACACAGACACAAAAAGAGTGGAAAACAAATAATAATTAGTATTTAGAAGTAATATAAAGTGAGATTCGAAATGTAGGTCATTGTCCTCACGTTGCCCCTCTCAGCTCAATCATGTATATAACATGTGTCCCTGGAATCTGATTCTCCGCGTTCATTTCCATGAAAATATAACACTTTAATTTCCCTGTCCCACCTCCTTGCCTGCTTGCTTCACTATATGTCAAAGATTATTAATTATTAATTTTTTCCAGTTAATTGCCAAAGGGGTTAATTATGCATAATCTAGATAAAAGGCTGCAGTTTTCATATATCCTGGGATTAAATTAATTTTATTAATTTTTCAGAAAGTTAGATTCGGGTGTAGCAATTAATTAATTAAATTATATATACTATACCGATTCGATTCATTGGTTTAGGATTGTAGCAAAAATATTATTGGGCACATGCATGCAACATAAATATGCATGACGTGATGTGGAATTATAGCTATTGAAGTTGGAATTTGGAATTAATGTTAAGGAATTAAGAATTTGAACTTAATTATAATATGCACGAGGTTAGAAATCGATTTTTTTCTTTTTAATTTCGAATTTCTTCTATATTAATCCAAGAGGGCGTCAGTAAAATAAAAAATAAAAAAGGGGTAAAAACACAAAAGTTTACAAGCATTTTCTTTTCCTTGTCCTCCAGAGCAATTGACTCCAGTCGAATTGAGCAATTAAAAAAATTTCAAACTCAACTCGACACAAAACCCCAAGCTTGATTTTTAAATGGACATCGCTAATTAATTACTGTAAGCTTCAACACCAAATTTTTGATTTAATAATAATAAATATAATGCAATTCATTTGAAATTATACTCAAAGATATCATATATATATATATATATTAATAATTAATATGATATTTTATTAAAATCACGTACAAGCTAACTTGCATGATCCATGAAACAAATACAAATTGCTCGAACTGAAGTTGCAATTAAAGCTCAAGGTTGATTTAACTTGATCCGTGCTCAAGTCGAGAGACTCATGACCCGATTTTTGACTTATTTGCACCCTTATTCTCATCTATTGAGATGTCAACAATAACAAGATCTCCCATGTAACACGAAAGTACAACACCTAATTACAAAGTTGAAACTTTGATGTGTAGCAATCAAATTTAAATAACACGCATATGTTTACATAAATGTGCATTTATGTGTGTCCGTAGATATTTTTATATTCGGGTCTATTATATAATAATATAATATTTCCTGTGGCATTGATATTATTGAGATAATAATTTGGAGCCAATGAGTGATTAGCCGCTAAAGATATTAACTTGAGTTAAAGTTGGGGGTATGGGGCGCTCCAACCAGTGGATGAAAAGCAGCAAGGATTTGCATACAAATAAATGGGGCCCAACTGCTACTAGTCAATTTGGTACACTATACTTATCCTCAGAAATTTCTCCCTCTTTTTTTCTTTTTTTTTTTTTTTTGTTTAGTTTTGCCTTCTTTTTGGATATATCTTTTTATTTGGTTTTTTATGATTGATGGTATTTAATCAACAAAGGCAAAAGCTATCTAGTCTTTGTTGAAAGGCATGTTTCAAGCATCCTATGTTTCCCTTCCTTCCTTTCCACTATGCTTGCCAAATTGGCCAAAGTAGACATATTCCTTTGTGGACTCTTAGATTTCACCATAATGTAAATGAATTTAGGTACGCAACGGAAGAAAATTAACGGTGGTGATAGAAATATGTAGTCGACAATGGTCCAAAATTAACAAGTCTGGTAAAAGTAACGATCAAAATTAATGAGGTAAAGATATTATTTATTGTTGCCTATATCAAGGTAAAAACACTAATAACAACTATATACCATAGTGTTTTTTTCACACATGTTACTAAAGTTACGCATTATTGTCATGATAAAAATGTAATAAATCACTTTTCGCCATTCTTATTTTCTATTAGCATCAACTTTCAATCACTTTAATTATGTCGAATAATCCACATTATTATAATTTATTAAACTACACAATTAAATAATTTATTAAACTACACAATTAAATTATTATTCAAAGAACACAAGTACAAAAAATGGTGGAAATTATTAAATAGCTAGTTCACGTACAAACACAAATTAAACATATTTATTTATTTATATTAAGATAATTATAATGGGTCATAAATAATTATAATTGAGATGTTAGCTTTTTATAGTGGGGTGTCGTTTTGTTCATGCAAAACAAAAACTATGGAATTTGATTGTGGAATTATACGTGCTCAGAAGAAAACGAGCAACGCAACATTGTCCACTTGTGGGTTAGTGGCTTGTTTTTATTTTGTGGTCGTGCTCAATCACAACCATGCATGCATTATTATTTGCATGATATATATATCCCATGCACGATTGCGTGAACAGCCACTTTATTTTTCTTTTTTCTCGAATCATCATAATTTTATATTATATTCAAGATGAATTATAATATTTGACGTGATAATGTCAGCATTTCACATTGTATTTTTCACGTATTATATTTTCTAATTTAAGTATAATTGTATAATGATACTACCATAATTGTCTTCTAGAATCGAATTGATTGATTGGTTGAAAGGTATGTGATGGTACCTATAATCTTTGAAAGTTATTATCACATTATGAGTTGTTCCTTTTCTTTTACCTTTAATAAGATGAACTTTTTGAGAAATACTTTAAAGAATGTAATTTTTTTATTAATAATTTCGCATGAGCCTTATTAATATTATATATACAAGATTATTGTTTAAAGAAAAAATATTATCAAAATTCGGATCTACATCTTTAATGAATCGAATACTTAATTCAATATTTAATCCCTTATTTCGAATTACAAATACTTATAATCATATCTGATATATGATATATATGTCATAATCAATTAGAAATCCTAAAATTCAGATCGACAATTAAAATCCACCGCATGGACAGCCCTAGGTCCAATTCATGGTCAGCTCTTTATTATATTTTCACATATATTTTTAAAAAACCAGTGAGGCTAGGCTGGATGGAATCAAGAGTGAAAACAAATCTGTTCCGAATCCAATTATTGGACAGCGGGTAGACATGAAAGGCCCATGAAGTCTCATGTCACAGTCACATTGTATTCGGGTCCGGACCATTCGTCGGGCTTCAAATGGGCCCAATGGACCTAGGAATCTTCTAAAGTCCAAATCTAGATTTCCAAATTATTTTTGATAAAAAATATATATATATATATATATATTTCTTTTTCATATTGCGGTTAGGAGTATTTATTTCAAAATGATATTTCATCTCCTATTATTTTTTTTGAGTTGTTTTTTATTTTTTATTTTTAAAATAGATATAATTTTTTGAAACTACAAAACCATAGATTTTACAAGTCTGTTTGTAAGAATTTCTGCTATTTAGAGAAATGAAATTAAAATTACAAAAAAAGTTGGAGATAAAATTTTAGTAAAAATTAAGAATATTTTTAACTTTTATTTTTTTCCTGCTTAATTTTGGAAAGTCAAAAATAGAAAAAGCATTTACAACCTAATTCATACTAAAAGCTGAAAAATGCTTCTCAAAAGCTATTGCAAAACATCCCCATGTCATGAGGTGGAGTCTTAATCTTGAGACACATGAAATACTTGCAAAATGAATCTACTTTTTTTTCTTTTCTTGCTTATAATATAATATAAATTTTATTTTGAATTTTAAATATTACATTTTTATTTTTAACTAAAATTTAAGGTCCACTGACCACAATTAAGTTTAAAATAAAACGACCTTTAACTGAATTAAGTTGACTGACGAATTGTATTGACGGCATGGGGCCATAGCAGCAAGTGTGCAACTTGGAAAACAATTCCTGCCTTTTTTTTCCCTTTAATTTTGCATGTTTTGTACCTATTAGTGACGTAACGTTTGGACCACTTACATTATAATTTTTTGGGGAATCTTTTGGGATGTTGATTGTTGAAATGTCAATTTTTTATGGAATAAATTAATTTATTTATAATATATTCAAGAGATAACTTAGATGCAAGCTAACTTTGTTTGATTTTTTCTTCTAGAATTATTTTTGTTTTTCAAACATAAAAATAAAATTGTAAATTGTAAATTAAAAAATATCTCCTTCTTTCTTAAGAATACTAGAAAAAGTTTTAATTATATGCACGTGTGTGTATATTTATAAATATTACAGTGATTATAAAAACAAAATCAAATTAAAACTTATATAAAATATTTTTTTATAAACACAAGATTATCACAATAATATGATAATAATTGTTAATAGTAACAATTGAAAACACTATAGCTTTTCTCATAATAAAGATATATCACGATAAATAAAAGCTATTGTCATTTAAAAAATATCTTTAGTAACAAAATTACCAGTTGTCACTTATAACAATTTTGACTTCAATTTAATATATTATCACTCATATTTTATTTTTATTTTGGGTTAATTACATTTACTTTCTTGTGAAAAACAAAATGGACAAAAAACCACTAACGAAAACACAATAAGCATCACACGTCCTAATATTTCTAAAAATGAAGTTTACTGCCTTCCTTGCAAAGGGGGTTAAATGCATCTTTTATTAAAATGTAGATGAGTGCGGTATTTATTATTTTTTCACAGGAATTTTCTGCGCCTTTTTGTTTCACGAAAGCGTAATATACACTTTAACTTTTTCATTTATTGAAGTGAGGACAAATAATTTTTATTATTCAAATCTAATCAAGGTCCACATATAATTTTGGTGCAATATTACATTAGTTACAGGAGGAAGACAAAACAGGAGAGCCAGTGTTCTTGTCTTTGTCTGAGACCCAAATGCTATGGCCTTTCAATCAAAGTCAGAAAGCGATGTTTTAAAGCAAATAGGAAAAGTCATTTAATGACTTGTTCCACTGCATTTGAGACTCATCCAAATATCGGAATGTTTTTTCGCTCATAATTAATTTAGTCAATTTTAATTAGATAAATTGTGTTGAAATTCGATTTGACTTGTTAATTTGTTGATCTCTTGTCTTATTATTATTAATATAAATGTATAAGAATAAATAAAGATGGTAATGCCTTGAGTTTGTACAAGCTTTTATCGAACATTAAATATGACTTGAAATTAACAAGAAGTCAAGTTCGAAATCAAACAAGTGAATGAGAAACTAATACTCTAAACAAAGGTACTTAAAGTTGATTAAGGTGAAAGAGTTGGAAATATCGAAATATTTAGTTCCATATTGAATTGATATAAGTTGGATTATTTTATATAGCCTTGGCCCATGGTCAGATGATTGAGTTAATTAGGTTCCTTGGGATATTTCATCTTAAATCTTTTGGTAGAGAGAGGACTTGCATGGTGGTAGGTTCAATCAAAACCACACATATTGTTTGTCTAGCCATCTCGATTTGGGCTTAGGTTTGTCAATAACAAAATATTTCTTTTTGGGCAAATTGAATTACAATTATATCTCTTTATTCCTTAATTTGTTAACTCTATTCTGATTTTGACACATGACAATATCAAAATCATAACATATGATGCAAGAAACAATTACTGAAGTGGTGCCTGGAACGGGCTATTAGACAGATTTGTAATGCTCCTATTTCTCAAAGTTAGTCATCATAAGACAATATATTGTCATTAAATTACGAATATCACATGAACAAGGGGTACATTGCAATTTACCCCCGTGAAATAGGAAAAATACAAAAAAAAAAAAAAGAATCCATGTGAAAACATAATAAGCATTGAAACCCATTGTGATTTTAAAAATCATACATTATGCTCCTCTCTATCAAGCAATAATGTTCACTCATGCATTTTGGAGCTAATTTTGTTAATTTTTGCCTGTGTAACATATCATTTTTACTCGATATTAGTAAGTATATAATGCTCATAAGCATTAAAACTTAATCACAATTGCCTTTTTTCTTTTTCTTGTTAGTTTTTTTCTCTTCCATTGCTATCTCTTTCAACCATATTATAAAGGCCAAAATAACAAAATCAATTTCAAAACACGCAAGTAAGCCACATTGCCTAATAGCGAAGAGTATGATATATATAGAATTTTTAAAAGCATAACAGATCTCAATACTTATTATTTTTTTATAAGAGATTATTTGTTCCTTTCCTATTTCACGGGATAAATATTACCCCCTTAATCAAGTGCCGAAAAAAAAGAAAAATCATAATTATTTTTGTTTTGACCCGAACATAATAGGTAGGCATCACTCACTTAATAAATAACATCATACATAAAACCCTAAATCTTGAAGATTAGTGGCATAAATAGATTCCCTATCGCTATTGACACTAACTTTATGAAATGATGGCGATGACCACGATGATAAACAATGAACTCGTGCCTCAGACAAACACAATAATACATTGAATATCATCATAAAATAATGATACTTGTATCATTTCATTCTTCGACTTTCCTTAGTAACAAAGGAGGACAACCTCACGCCGCACTTTTTTGACAAATCAATCACACACTAATTTTCCGGCACTAAAGTGTTGATTAGTCTTGTAAACTTATCGTCAGCAAAAATATCTGTTTTGGTTACTTCTTCATTAAGTCCAAGATTATTCCTTTACCTACCCAACAAGAATTAGTCGCCTTTTCTTTTCTTATGACAAAAGAAAGACTGTTCTGTGTTTAAAATAACAGTTTGAATATCAACTTTTATAATTTCAAATTGATCCTTCAACTACAATTTTCATTGCTATTTTAGCTTAAACCATTCTTTTTACTACTATTTCTTAAATAATTTCTTAGGTATACGTGAGGACCATGTGAATAAGGGTTAATAACACTTTTCGTCTTGTATGTTTGCCACTTTTCGGTTTTGGTCCTGTAAGTTTTGAATTTTGAATTTTCGTCCTATAACTTTCCAAAAATTCGCATTTTTGGTCCTGTGCCACCGGAATCACTATTTGGTCTGACGTGGCATATGTATTTTCGCCGGACAGGTGTTTTTTCTGACGGCCACGTGGGATTTCCGGCGTGCCACGTGGGATTTCCGGCGTGCCACGTAGGATTCCGGTGGCACAGGAACAAAAATGTGAATTTTTGAAAAGTTATAGGACGAAAATTCAAAATTCAAAACTTACAGGACCAAAAATGAAAAGTGGCAAACATACAGGACGAAAAGTGTTATTTTCCCTGTGAATAATTACTAGTAATCTTAAAAATAAATAAATAAATAAAGGAAAGGTGCGTTTACAAATTAGAATGCTTACCATTTGAATAATTCATTAGATTTTCCATGGGGTTGACATTTTTTTGGGCTATGTTACACCTTTGGGCTAGAATTTGGGTCTCAAATACAAATTGATCGACTTTGGGCTCATTATAGAAATGGGCGTGCGAAGCGTTCCGACCATGAGTCTTAAATGTCTGTATTTGTATATTCGGACCCCATGCTCATACCAAATGGCCACCGGGGACTTACTTTAGCTAATTAAATTTGGAAAATTCAAAGGTAAATGTTATTTTTCAAATTCGTAAAATATCTGAGTTGTAATATCCCAAATTAACAATAAGTACCTTAAACTCTAATATTCATAATACAGGTTTAAAAGGTATGTGGTCTTAACTATGGACTAATTACTATTCTGATGTTACGCCAATGTGAAGCCCATGAACACTCCATCAAACACGAACTCTTACAATTGTGAGGAATTATAAGCACTGGGAGATATTCCAATGAAATCATCCAATACTTAAGTAACAAATGAGGGTTTTTCTTCTTTTCTTTTCCTTTTTTATTTATTTATTTATTATTTTTTTTGGGGTTCCGCGAGGGGGTGAAAAATTTAGAAAGCCAGAATATTTATCGTATGCGATTTGAGCTACATTGCCCTAGCCCAAGCAATTCGAATTGCCTCTCTTTGGGCCTCGTTTGGTCCAGTAAGGTCTTTTTGGGCCAAGTGTATCGACCCAGTTCCTCTCTAAAGGGCCAATAATCCGAATAACATCATTTTTCTCAAATTGTGGTATGCCCTCTTGAGTTTATAATTATTCAGTATTTACATCAAAAGAATATTTAGTAGTGTTATTTTGCGACCCCTTGTGCTGGATTTAGAGAGAAAAATCTTACCCTACTTTTCAAATTCTAATTTGGAAAATTGATTTTTAAACTCTGTGCTGTAATTCTCTCATTAATTTGGATGTAATTCATTATTTCCTTTCCCAAATGGAACAAAAGAATTTTCTTATCTTATCACCGCAACAAAAGTTGATTATTAAAACATGTTCTATCGTAATACATTTAATTATTTTTCATCTCAATAGTTTATAGAAACATGTTAATTTACCTAAAGAATTGGTACTCAAAAACTCTTCATATAATTAACTTTGAAACGAATTTAAGTGTAACAAAACCTATTTTCATAACTTTTTTAGTGACATAATTAGGTATCGTCATAACTTTCATGACGTTTTTCAATGTCACAGTAGTTGATTTATGTGTAACATATTATGTCAATAATGTATACTGTTAATTTTCAATAATTAACTTTGAATATGAAAATAAAAAGTTATACAAGCTGTTTGCTTACCTTTAAAATTTCGGATCAAATTGAATTAGAGATATTATTGAGACAGCAAGGAATCTAAAGAGCGTAATATGGGGGGCCACAAAAGGCAAAGTAGCTGAGCTTTAATTTGGAAATATATAACACGCAATCCTGTGGACTTTTCTCATTGTTCATTCTTTATAGTACATCTTCTTTAATTGTTGTACTAAAATTTGACTAATTAGGAATGAATCAAAAGAGACATGCTAGGTGTCTGAGGAATAATACTATTCTAATTATTTTTGTGGCATGAAAAAGTCAAAAGGGGAAAGCATTTAAATTCCCTTTTAGTTGATTATTTTTATTATTTTTATTCAAATAATAAGATTAAAATTTTGTTTATACAGTGATGTTTTTTGAAATTCGCCGTGAAGATAAAAGCTCAGTTTCATAAAATATTGTCTCATCAAGAATATAATAAGTGATTTTGTTAATACTGTAAAAGAAACTCTACTATGTAAAAGAAAAATAAAAAAGAAAAAAAATAGATCAATTTATTGTGGATAAAGATATATGTGATAGTATTATATAGGAAGATTTGACCATTAGTAGTATTATATAGAAAGATTTCAACGTTAGTCTAGTTATATTATAATATTTATTAAGGATAATTACCTTAATATTCAATGAGGTTTTGTCCGATTGAAAAAAAAACAAAACACTACTCTCATTACGTTTATTGATAGAAATTTAACTGAGTTCAAATGACATTATAATTAGACCTATTTAAAATTGAGCAACTTATAAATTAGTTCAAGATTATTAACTGTCGAAATATGAAATTATTATTAAAAACTAAATTTAATACTATTATACAGGAATATTTATGAGCATTAATCTACGTTTATTATTTGCTATATTTTAAAATCGTAAATGACATAATTATTTTTATTAAATAAAGTTGAAATTTTAATATAATAATTATTAATATATTCTATCTTCCCGATAATTTTAATGGTTCATCGTACATGTAAAACAACGAATGATTTTGACTGATGGATGGGAAAGAGCATCAAAGTCAAGTACGCGGACTTGACCCTAAGAATATTAATTTCAATTTTTGTCAAACTATTGCTGCTACTCTCTGGATAGTCCAAATAAATATTCCGCGTTCGACTTCTATAATTCCTATTGTCACATGCTAGGAGCTATGTGAACCTAAATCTATATTTTTATTGTTTTGAAAAAATTGATTTCTTCAAATTATCATATTAATTTAAATAATAATGCTGACTGAGGATACCTAACATTATTTATATCGATTGAATTGAAGACTTAGACAATTTATATATTGAGTTTTATCTTTTACTTAACTGGGGTCAATTTGAAATAATACGATATATCAAATGCATATTGGAATATAATAGTTTAACTGTAAAGGAAGATGGAAACATGTCTTATGTTTCTTCTAAAATCTTGTGTCTTTAGTATTACAATTGAAATTGGAGCAAAGTGAAGTAAATGGCCAATGCTACTAGAAAGATTCCTCTTTGGATAATCGATATTATGACTATTATGACCATTCTTGTAAACTATTTAATAGGTTTTTTTTTTTTAATGGTTCATATTTCGAATTGAGTTCATCCATGTAGTGAATGGATAAATTGAATTTGTAGACATGAAAGTGAAGGAATTCAATGAGATTCCCTTCCTTGTTTGTCTGATTCGAGGGGAAAAGGCTCATTGTTGAGCTTTAAAGAATTATAGTTTTTTCTTTTCTTTTTTTCATCTAAATAACGAAGTAATTTTTTTTCTTCTGTTGTTTCAAAGAATTCTAGTCTATATTTATTTTTCGATGATGTTTGGTAGGTATAATGATACATGACGTTGATATGCTTATTTGGCGACTTGAACAGATTTATTTTTCGTCCCTTAACATGTTCTTTTAAAAAAATCTTCCAGTAAATTTGTGTAAGATCCAGTAATAAAATTGAACTTTCATATTCGAAGATGAATTCAAGTATTACCAATGATGATTTAAAATAACTTTGTATTATTTTAATTTGTAATTGAAGTCTTATGTGGAATCAAATCATTTATGTTGCAAAATGGACGAAGTCATCATTAAAGTTTTGTCAATATTCTCGATAAGATTTGGGACCCAAAAAAAAAAAAAAACCAATTTCAAACAAAAAATTGTTTCACATATATTTTGAAATAATAAATTAATCATTTTAATGATTTGTCAATATTTTTATGCTTTTATTGTGTGAAACAAGTAATAATTCACCCAACTTAGTACTTGAAGATATGGTAACATCAATAACCCAACAACTCTAACTTTATCGTGGACCCTTTGTACTAAAAAATCCAACAACTCCTAATAATTACACTGAATTTTTCACCTAAGGGATTGTTACTCACTTTTACTAACTTGAAATTCAATTGTACTATTCAATATTAATTTTCATCTATAATTTATTGAATGAACAAATATGCTACAATAATAATTAATAAATTAGAAAATCTATATAATTTATGTTTGTTACACTAATTAATAACCCATTAAGACTTGAGATAACACATCTAATTATTTTTTTCCACAGAGATGGCGTTAATTGTATTTCCTTAGTTATATACTAATAATTCTATATGAGGTGCCTGCATATATCTAAAATATTACTTGAAATCGATAATAGAGGAGTGATTGTTTTTAAAAATAATGGAAGACGGTCATAGAATTAAAAAAACTAGCAGTCGAACTGTCACTTTAAACACAAAGAACTAATTTTTTTTTAAATAATAGTATAAATATATATTTACAAAATGTTTTAGTTCATTTCAAATAAGAGGCGAAATTATTAATCCTGAATATTATCTCAACTCAATACTTTTAGCTGAAAGAGTTTTATGATATTATAGAATGGAATAATTCCATTTTTCCATTTTATCGCGAGGTAAAAGATAAAGTAGATTAAAAGTTAAAAATCCAAAATTTTAATAATTTAATTAGTTCCCCGTACGAACAATAGAAATTAAAACATAATCCACAGCATATTTTATTTATTTTAATTAAACCGTAGTATATTAGAAAACAACATGGAATCTTGCATTTAAACCATGATAAATATTCGATGATTAGTCTACTCCGAAAAGGATTTATACACATTTGTCCCAATTGCCCGAAAAGAAAATCCAAAAGCTGCCCGAAAAGCTACCTAACGCATAGTTCCCTGCCCGAAATCCCGGCGGGCAGTCCAAACTCCAATACCACTTCTTTACTTTTGATTACTTCTGTCCCCTCCTATCATCACTTGTACACCTCCACCACCACCACCACCACTCCTCCTCCGCCGTGGTGGGTGGGGCGCGAAACCAACTCAGAATCTTATCACAAGATGGGGCAGGGCCTGAGCTGTAGAGAGTACCAAGAGAACGAGCTGTTTAACGCAGTTCAAAATGGAGAGCTCGAAACAGTTGCAGCAATGGCGGACGAGGACCCTAATTTGTTAACGCGGAAAACCGTTCACGGGAGGCTCTCTGCACTTCACGTGGCGGCTGCTAATGGGCAGATCGAGGTGGGCTTTCTTTAATCTTGTTGATTAGCTTTCTTGCCTATTGGCGTGGTAATGCAGCTAATGCTCTAGTTTGATGGATAAAGATTGTTTACCTTTTCTGGTGGATTTTGCATTTTCTTAGGTTCTTTCTGTGCTTTTGGAACGATCTGGAAATCCAGATATCTTGAATCGACACAAACAGGTACGATGTTAATGTCGGATTGCGTGCCATTTGATCCTTGTTAAGAGAAGTTTATTTCGTCATTCTTTTTGTTTTTGTAAATTTGGAAAGTTTTTATTTGCTTACCTTTCTGAATAGTTTTGTTTACTAAAATGGGAATTCTTGCTTCTTGGTTCTATTGGCTTAGACTCCATTGATGTTAGCTGCTATGCACGGAAAAACCTCTTGCGTAGAAAGGCTGATTCAAGCAGGAGCTAATGTATGATCATTGTTTTCAGTTCTTTATTTATTAAGATTTTGATGTGTATATACGTTTTTATGCATGTTTTAATGATGAATATTGGTTGTATTTTTTCAGATTTTGTTGTTTGATACATTATATGGGAGAACGTGTTTGCATTATGCAGCTTACTATGGCCACTCGGATTGCCTCAAATTGATTCTTTCTGCCGCAAATTCAACTCCAGTTGCTCAATCTTGGTGATTATTTGATCTTTCATTTTGTTGTTTCTCTTTCTCTTTTGCGTTTGTTCTATGTGAATCATGAAAAAGAGAGCGATCCGCTTATTATTTTGATTGCTTGGAGGTCAGGGGATTTTCAAGATTCGTTAATATAAGGGATGGAAGTGGTGCGACCCCTTTGCATTTGGCGGCTCGTCAAAGACGATCAGATTGTGTTCATATTTTGTTAAGCAGTGGGGCTTTAGTGTGTGCTTCTACTGGTGGATATAGGTACTACTTCATTTTGATTTTTAGTCTTGTTTTAGCATTTATTTCAGTTATATTAACGGATATTATTGCAGTTATCCAGGTAGTACACCTCTTCATCTGGCTGCCCGAGGAGGGTCGTTGGATTGTGTCCGTGAATTGCTTGCTTGGGGTGCTGATCGTCTTCAAAGAGATTCGTCTGGGTGAGCTTTACAAAAATTTCACAAGAAAAAAAGAAAAAGAAAGAATTTGTTGAACTCTTTTGAAATATTGAGTTGGTTGAATCAGATAATATGGATGTCAAAGTCCTGTGGTTGAATATAGTTTTGTGATTATGATTTATGGGTTGCCCGTTCAAATCTTGTTTTAATGCAGCTTTAATGATTTCATTTCGAGATCAATTAACAGGTTCATTTTATTAAAACTATCATGCGAATAGAGAAGGGTTCAGTTTACTGAATAGATGAGCTCAAACTTTTAGTTGATGTATTCACTGGGTTCTATATCCTGTTTAGGGCTGTGAATGAGCCGAGTTCAAGCTTGACAAGCTTAGTTTTCATTCCCTGAGCTTGAGTTCAAATAAAAGAAATCAAGCTCGAGCTCTGCTTGTTGGCTCGTTTCTAATTGAGCTAAAACCCAAATCAAGCTCAAGCTCGATTACGTTAGATTATTGAATATTTTCTAGGATTTAGTTTTATTATTTGTATTTATCATCCAAATTAAATATGCTACATATTGCTCGTGAGTTCATGAATAACTAACTTCCAGCTCGAGCTCGATTTATCATAAAACTCGCGTTGATTTCTATTCTTGCCAGCACGCAACCTGGCTTGATGGGCTCGACTAGTTTGATGCCATAATCCTATTGATTTTCATGAAATATCTTATCAAAATTTGGCTATCTTCCTAATGTTCACTTGCGGAATTGAAACTCATGTCCATGCTGGATTTTATTTTGCAGGAGAATACCATACATGGTTGCTGTGAAGCACAAACATAACGCATGCGCTGCATTGTTAAATCCTTTGGCCCCGGAGCCTCTAACTTGGCCATCACCATTGAAGTTTATCAGTGAGCTCAATCCCGATGCAAAAGTCTTGTTAGAGAAAGCCTTAATTGAAGCCAACAAGAAGCGAGAAAAAGCAATCTTGATGGACACGACTTGTACTGTTCAACCGCTCCCAGATTCTGGCACTATCGATGATGAATCTGAGGTACAAAATCTGACTAATATACTTTTGACTCTGCAATTCTATTGTGCTTCCACTGCATGAATGGCTGGTGTTAGCAGACCACCGTATATTCTTGATTAGAATTGTACAGTCCAGAATGCCAGATCGAACACTACCTGCTGCTAAAAGAGCGTAGGGGATGAAAAAAGGAAAAGAGAGAACATAGGGGATTTGATACCGTCAGAAGAAATCTGACATTAGCATAAATAATTGATTAAATAACTCATTCATAATACATGATATTTGTTTGCTGATACTAGCAAATGTGAAATGTTGAATAAGGCGGCTAAACGACTGTTTGGGTGAGTTTATAAGCTCATTGTAAGACTAATGTTATAAAGTGTTTGGTAAATTTCCTTTAAAAAAAAAAAATAGAAACTTATAAGCTCCAAAAAAATGTTAGGATTTTAGAAGTTCTTTTAAAAAAAAAGTAAGGAATTCTCACTTATTTTCAAGATCGTAACATGCTCTGGGTTTAGCTACATTAACTACAAAATTATTATTTTAACGTCATATAAGCTCCAAAATCTTATTTTATCCAAGCAATTTAACCTCTTTTTTGTTTTTTTTTGAATAAGATCTAAGATGTTTCAAATGACTTCAGCCAAAGCAACACCCTCTATGACCACAGCCAAAGATTGAGACTGCTCGAGCCGTTGGTCTTGTTGATGGCCCTCCATTTATCCATGAATATTTTGTTTCAGAAGAGAAATTCAAATTAATCACATGCATAAGTATAGTAAAACCGTTCCATCAGTATTTACCCTTCTCTCATGAAATGATTACCCAAAAACAACCTCGGATTTTCTAGTTTGAACATAAAGTGCAAAAAATTTCTTTCCTTACAGGCCGGTGAAGCCGAGCTATGCTGCATTTGCTTCGAACAGGTGTGCACGATCGAGGTGGAAAACTGTGGTCATCAAATGTGTGCTCATTGTGTTTTAGCCCTCTGCTGTCACAGTAAACAGAATTCTTCCACCAACTCCTCCAAGATTCCAGTCTGCCCCTTTTGTCGTAGCAACATTATCCGATTAGTCGTTGCTAAGAGCAAAGATGAAAGCGAATCTGAGGTGGGTTTGAGCCCTACAAAACCAAAAATAACAAGAAAATCGATCAATCTCGGCGAATGCAGCAGCAGCTTCAAGGGTTTATCATCGTTGAGTTCATTAGGGAGATTGGGCCGTAGTTCTGGAAAAGTTGCTGCCGGATGTAACGAAGAGTTTGATAAATCCTAAGGATCGGTCGGAACGTATGCTTACCTGAGGAAATACTATGTTTATGTTGAGTTATATATTTGGAAACTCCTGTCCTCTTATGAATTGAAGGGCAGTTGAGAAGTAAGGAAATTATAACTGAAATGATCTATGGTGTCCTCAATTAATTATGGCTTAATTATTTGATCATTTCAGATAATTAATATTATAGATGCTTGAATTGAGCGATAAGCTCATTTTGTACTAAAGATATTGAGGACATGATGAATGGAAGTATTGAAAGCTTTTGATCTTGGATCAGTTGCTCTATGATAACTGTATCTTGAATTTTGTTTTATCTTCTATTGCATTGTATAAATATATATAAAGTGTATTGCATAACAATCAAGTATTTTTATAAGAAAATATTTAATATATTTATATGTATACAAGGAAGAAAATTAAAGATAAAATATTAATTATTTAGAGTAGACGATTCCAATAGGAGATGAAATATTAATATTATTTATTCAAAATAGATGATTTGAATAGGAGATGAAATATTAATATTATTTATTCAAAATAGATGATTTGAATAGGAGATGAAACATTAGTTATTGAGAATAGATGATCTGAACAGGTAATAACTGTTTGTATTTGGTTATGAACCCAATTAGGATTTAGAACTAACTTCTAGAGTGTTTGGCATTGTTTTTCTACCACTTCTTCAACTTTTGGTTTTGTTTTTATTTTCTTTTTTAAAATTTTTTGATAATTAAAATTTATTAAACCAAATCAATCAAAGGAGTCAAAAAAATCAAGTTGGGCTCGTCCACAATGAAAAACATAAAAGGGAGATTTTGTGGATGGGGACAAGATCGATCCAATCCAACAAGGAGGTCCATTTAAAAAGATTATGGGTTGAAAAATTTCCTCCCTAGTATATTTACAAACAGCCCATTTCGGCCCAGAAAACATCATCTTTTTACAGCAACGACCTTTCAGGCTCTCAGTGCTCGTGTTCAGTGAGTGGAGCAGTCTTTCTTGCTAATCATGCAAGCACCTCCTTTGCGTATGTCTCAAAAATGACTTGGGCTCATTTTAGCTATTGACAATGCTTGGTAAAATAATTTCTATTTCGTTAGGGAGAATTAAAAATAAAATTCTTAAAATTCTACGTCAAATTTTCAAGAAAGTTAGATAAAAATTATATTAATTTTTTCTGTTGATACGTGATAATATTATTTTTGGGAGCAAATTTGGAACATCACTTATTTTGCAAACACCAATTTTCAGATTTTTTTTTTCTGAAAAAATAGTTTTTGACTTATCGTTACAAACATTCTCATTTTTGCTATTTACTTTTACCATTGACTTTTCAATTTTTTTAAAAATTAAGATCACTTAATTCCAAGGGAAAAAAAAAAAGTCAAACCCTACAACTAGACCGGACAAAAACTTTTCCATTCCAATGGTTACCCATGAGTACTTAAGAAAATGCGAATAATGGATTTTGTATACTGTACCAAATAAAATTCAGTTAATGAATCAACTACTTTCTAGAATAAAATACAGAGTAACTTTACTTGCAAGTAAATTTATCCAATCCATAATTCCCCCATTCTGAATTACCATTGGATACCCAATTGCCAGATCTACCCCCAATTATCCCTTAGCACCCACCAAATCGTTTGAATTAATTGTCCTTTTCACCTACTTCTTATCATTAGGGGGGAAGGGGGGAAGAAAAAGAAAACAAAGAAAAAAACAGGGCAAAAAAGAAAAAAGTGCAAGTATTTAATGCTTCACATGTAAACCTACAAGAAGAATCTTTCGAAAAACATCACCATAATTAATAAACATGCAACGGATTCAGAAACTAACCTCGAAAACATTACTTTCCTCATCCAACTTCAACGCAACTTCTCTTATTCAATTAAACCAACACCATCACTAAATTACAGAACAAGAAAAAGAATATTCAAATATCGTACCAACAATAAAAAACACGACTCTTGATCATCAATGAGAAAAATTTCCACACAAACACGACAAAAGCAATGGAGGTTCATCTCCAGTCTCATGGGACAACAAGTCCCTACTTAATGTTCTTTCACCATTAGGAGGAGCAACATTGTCACCAATAAACAACGAGTTTGTCTCCAAAACATGAGAAAAATCGTCCGGTCCATAAGTCGTGTTTCTTCTGTAATTAGTGGCAGCTCTTCTTTCTGCTTCGAGAAAGTGGCCGAGAGATGGGGCATTGTTGTTTATGCTCACTGCATCAGTACTTAGTCTTGAGCATAGTGATAAAAACCATGTTTTTGTTTTGTAGTTCTTTTTGTTTCGTACAGGTTCTGTGATTCTTCCTCTTGTTGATCTTCGGGAAAGTTCTAGAATGCTGGAGATGCCGATGAGGCTCCCTAGAGTGATGCTCTTGTCATGGAAGAAAGAACCAGTTGACTGCATAAGTGATTAACGAACTGTTTACATCATGATCTCGATAATGTTATTTCAGAAGCAACTATGATATAAACATCAATTCTTTCTTGTGATTGTTTGTGCAAGATGCACTCTTGTAAACTCAAAGTTCACCAGTTACTTTAGGATGCCAGAATTGTTTAGACACAAAAAATATGTTTCCTTTGTTTGCTTTTTAGAGGGTGATTGTAAGAGTTTTTGAGTTTTGAATTGAGAGAAATGTGCAGTGCAAATTGAGATTGTGTGAGAATAGGACGTTAAATGTACCAAAAACGGTAGTTGCAGAGGGAGGTGATGTTTTTCTAGCTTTTAGCTTCTTTTCCCTTTCAAAGAAGTTCCAAATACTCTAAAACAATTAAAATTTAGCTAAAAGTTAAAAAACACTTTTTTGAGGTCGTTGCAACTTGCGAATGCCTCTTAAAAGGCATTTGAAAGAGCTTATGCTTTTTGAAGAAGCAAAAACTATAGAGAAAATTGTAATGAAAGTTCGGAAAATTTGGAAATAGAAGCTAATAGTACTAAAGAGCTTCAAAAGTTGGGTACAGGTTGCTTTTAACTTCTAACCCTTTTTGGCTCCTTAGCTTTAGAAAATTAAAAGCAGAAGCAACTTCCAAACACTCAAAAACAGCTAAAATTCAACTAAAAACTGAAAAGCACTTTTCTAAAGTTTTTACAGACTTCCTTAGTTATCAATTACATTTTTTGGGAGATGTATTAAATTCCACAGGCCATCTCAAAATAACAAACTGGAGAATGCATAGTCAACACTAAGACTGAAAACAACATCATTTAAACCATGTGACAAAGAGAAAAGTGGTCGCACAACTTTCAGCTTTTAGTAAGCACAAGCATGAGCCATAGTCTGACATAGAAAACCAACGAACATGAAGCATGCATAAAGAATACAGACCAACTTTTTCAGACAAATGTCTCCCCTTCAGCTCTATTATTGATGCAATTATCAATCATCACAACAGGAAAAACAAACAGAGAGAAGAACAAAACAAGAACTCAAATCAACAAATAGTTGAGGCACCCATAAGAATATAAACAGAATAGTTGCACACGAACGGCATTAAATATAGTTATCATTATCATTATTATTATGTTCTAGAGTTCTGGGATTACGGATTGGTGGAGAAAAAAGGTAAATGAACAAATTTCAGATAAAATATGGCATGGTCTTTCCCTTTAATAGTCAAAGACATTGAAGAAACAACAAGTAAATGTGAAGAAAAACGAACCTCAGTATCAAGATCAGAAGAAGAATCGGAGGAAGAAATTGGGGAACCCGTGAGCAAAGTATTGAAGGAAAGTGAACCATTGAGATCACGGTTCCTCACAAGCCCAACTCTAACATTTAGTGGTTGAAGCCCCAATGGCCAACCTTCTTCCTGCATATATAATACATATATAAGTACATATACCAAAAATATATGCAGTCTTTTCTCTGATAATAACGATAATAAATTCACATAAATACAAAACTAATCCAAGAAATGGAGGAAATAACAAAATCCCGGTACACAAAACAAGCAAATTAATCTGTCTGTTAGTGTGCGTGGACAAAGAAGTACCTGTTGAGCCATTGCCTTTTCCTTCTCCCCGAGCAATGGATATGGGG
>JACFYI010000502.1:690429-704899 GCA_014898755.1 Handroanthus guayacan
ATTACGTGATAGCCCATTAATAGCCATGGAATATTCTGGGGAGTCCATGTTTGAAACTCTTCAATACCCAAATTTCTTCAAATATTTCTATAATAATCATTTGATCAAGACTTGTAATCTTAAGGGTAAACGGTATTTTGTTATCCTAAATTTATGTGTTTCAACATATTATTTTCCAAAAGCAATTCAAAGTATTTTAATTCTTTAATTTGAAATTCCCGGAAAACTTCGTCTCTGAATAAATTTTTAGATTGAGCATGTAGTTTGATAAACTTTCAAATAACGTCTTTTTTTGTTTTTTGTTAATTTACATTTTTGTTTTAAAAATTCAAGATTCAAACGTATAACAAAATCGTTGTAATAGCAAGAGAAGAACACAGTATTCCTATCCACCCAATTTTTTCTTCTCCCCAAACATTGCTTGTCTAGCGGAGGTTGGGCTAACCTTACCAGTTCATCAAGAAATTAATTGAATGTACATATTGAATGGAAAAAGAATGAAAGGAATGCTGTTCCTTGTTACAGAGGCAGGTCCTAAACCACGGAAATTCTTAACTAATCCCTTGAGAAAGCCAAAACAAGGATGCAACACTACAGATCTTGTATCATGGCAAACATAAGAGGAAAGGAAATCTGTTGCTCCAATGCCCTTTCGCATTATATGAACTTTCATATACTTGTTAATAATATTCTTATCATTTTCTATTAGAAAAATATACATAAAAAGAAACGCATGAGTAAGAAATAAAAAATGAGAAATAAATTTTTCAAAGGGGAAAAGAGATTAAAAAATAATTTGTGCATGAAAGTTATATGCTTAAATTCATATGCATATTTAGTATGAAAATCAGTTGAAGGCAAAATATCCGATAACCTTTGATGATAAAATACTTTTAAATTATATTTGGCGCATGCTCGAATTCATATATTTAAGTAGATGAAACATTATATAATCTAATCATAAAAAGAGAATAATATGTTAATACGTGTGTGATTCTAAACCAATTTAATGAATAAAACTAACATATTGAGGGGGGGAAAAAGAAAGAATAACTTGCTACATACACTATTTTTTTCTCAAATTTAACATTGACTTCTGTAAATGAATACCCTAGGAACAAAAAAAGAAAAAGAAATACTCATACTCATTTCTGACTCAAAACAGATATGTCTGACGACTGACCTTGAGAGGCAGCCCAAAATTCTGATAAACCCTGATCTCACCTTCCAAGCTTGCCGTTACAATCGCCAGGCCCCATGCAGTTGCTTGAATAGTTTGACTGTTGCCGCAGCTTGCGCCGTCAGAGGAAGACCAGGATTGGGACGGAGATCTGCCGGAAGCAGAAATGGAGGGAGAGTCGCCATACCTAGTCGACGCAGAAGACGAGCTAAATGACTCACTGACACCTATTCCAGGATCAATGCGACCGGATTCACCAAAATCCTCATCGGCGCAACTTGTATTTCTCTCCAACGACGCATCATTCTTTTTCTTCGGAAGAGGGGGCAAATGCTTCCTGCTACTTGCGCCGACCAGATTATCTTCTCGAGATGGAGAAGCAGCATCGGTGGTAGAATTTGGTGTTGGTGGAGCAGTTATACGTTTTGAATGCCTTTTGGAGTGTATTTCTACGCATGGTAGCTCGTTTTTTACACTGCCTGGCCATGGAATTGCAACGGTTACGTCTTTACAGTGGAAGTGCTCGTAGGCGTGGACTGTAACTGTACTTCTTCTCTTCCCAGCGCCTGGATTTTTGGTCTCTTCAACCTTCCAAATAAAAACTTCAGAATCCTCGCTGGCGCTTATGACATGTTTTCCATCGGGGCTGAAACAAGCTGAAATCTGGCTGCTGGTATTCCGGAATCCTGTGTGAATTTGTTGGATTAAATTTACCTACTTTTGATCGATTTTTGAATTGAAAATGTTGTAGAACCATGCTTATATATAATATACCTCGAAATTTTTGGATGAGTTCTGACTCATTATAAATTCCAATTCGAGAATCCGCAGAGGTAATCAGCACTTCAGATGGATTCCAAGGGGCAAACTGTGAAGAAGAAAGTACTTGGTTACAGTTTTGACAATTTGCTGAAGCAGGAAATTGAATTTGAGTACGTACCTGAAAACCAGTTATTTTTCCTGGTCCGGATTGAGACTGGAAACCAGGGAGCTTTTTGGCTTGTGGCGGAACAAACGGCGGGAATTTTTTAGCTTGAGTCTTCTTCTTCTTCTGAATGTCAATTCGATGCTCCAGTTTGCCATCTAGGTTACACAATGCACTAAAGGAAATAATGTATGCAATAATGGGGCAACTTATGGTCGGAAGAACTGGAATTTGGCGGGTGTACTTACCATCAATGGTATAAAGTCGACAACTTCCTTCTTGACAACCAATTATAGCTCCCTTCAACAATGGAAATTTACTGAAATTAGAAAACGCAAGATTTGATTCTATCTTGGAGGAACTACTAGAGATATGATTATATTTATTTTCTTGTAGAACGCTGTGTAGCTACCTGGCCATCAGGAGTGTAGGAAGCAGCAGTAACCATTTCGTGAACATCAGTCCAGTCAACAACTTTACGCTCAGGTACGCTCCAAATCCGAACCTTTGCATCAAGGGAACCGCTAATAAAGTAATTTTCATCGACTGGATTGAATTGTATGCAAGTTACTGTTAACCATAGACAAATCATTAGGAATAATTCTAAGAATTTTGACTTATAAAAAGACAATCATGTACTGGATAAGATGTAAGTATAAGGGATCCCACCATAGTCATTATGTGCAAACATCTTCAAACAACTCTTTGTTTCCAGGTCCCACATTCTGACTGTCTTGTCCATTGAAGATGAAAGCAAAAACTACATAAAAGAAGTATCTGATTGTGTCAATTGCTTTCAGAAGTCAATTATATAGCCACAGCTAGAAAAGTTATAAAGAAAACATCAACTCAATGACTTCTTCAAGATTTAATTTATATATATTGGCTTTAAACTTCTGTTGATTCGAGTCCAATATTTAGAATTTCCCTTTTCCTCGCGATTAGCAAAGGCTAAACTAGCAAGAAACTAACCTGAGATTTTGACCATGCCAAATCCAGGACATCCTCTTGGTGACCTTTAAAAGTGCATATTGGTTTTTCTGAAAGTGCTAGTACTGTTTCAGGCACGTTGACATAGTCGGGAATCGAGTTTCCCTTTTTTGTATTTGTCCTACCCTTTCTTCTCATTTCAGATGGCATAGGTGTTATCTCTGCAAGTGGAGGACGATCTGAGACATTTCCAGCCACCGAATGAACGGGTGTGCTACCACCTGAACTGGAATCATCACCTGACTTTGTTGACATAACTTCACATTCTTGTACTTCCCACACATGAATCATCCTATCTTCTCCTGCACTTGCTAGGAAACGTCCATCTGAAGTGAATTCGATGGTCCATATTGAGCCCTCATGAGCTTGAATCTCTTGAGACAAGTGCAATGCTGTAAATTCTTTGTAGGATTTTCCATGTTGGTGAGCTTCTACCCATGGAGATGTATTCTTGGCAACTTTTTGCTCTACTGGTGAAGAATTCTCTAGTTCTTTGTCTACTAGTAATCCACTCACTGAAGTTGCTACTCCCTTGATATTCTTCAAAATTGCTGCGCCTTTTTTCTTGCTATTTCTGAAACTCTTGCTAAAATATGAGTTCTGGTTGAATTTCCCACCGCCATTACGACCATTTCTTGACATCCGACGCATTAGCTCCATCACAACAGGTGAATATCCAACAGACTTCTCAAACTCCTCCATTGTAAGTTGCTTACCCGTCTGAACATCATTGAGCTTATTCCACAATCCGTCTTCATTGTACTCTTTCACAATAAAATCCTTTCCGGTATCTAAATTCTTTATCAAGAAGAAGGACCCAAATGCCCCATCAAGCAACACAGATTGCGCAACTTCATTACTTGGCAGTGATGATCGATTTTTCTCTCTTATGGGGGTATCTCTAAGGGCACTTGTGTACTGACACACCCCTATAGTTGGCATGAGTTGCCCTGATGATGTTCTGATGAGTTTCTGTTTTGATATGGGACCAATTAATTCTTCTTTACGTTGTTTTGTTATTGTAGAAAAGGCATCTATATCACCATCTGATCTGGACCTAACGAGCACAATCGTTGTTGTGGGCGATGGCTCATCTCCTGTTGATTCTTCAGTTGAAGAAGAATCACCCTTCGTTGTCAAATCTTGGGCCGTATGAGGCTCAGGCTCAGGCTCAATCTCAGGCTTAGGCTCAGACACAGGTTCAGGCTTTCTTGAAATCGTTCGGACAATCTTGGACTTGGAGCTAGCCAGCCTTACGAAGTCTTTTCTGCTTAACAACCCCATGCCCTGTAAGAGGCGCTTGCGTCTCTCTTGGACATCACCTGGCTCGGCCATCCACATGTCATAGCTTGGTAATATAGATGAGGAGTTTGCCACTGAATAAATACGTTTAATAGAGGCAGAGGAGATTGCTGAAGCAAACAACATACGACTATCCTCAAAGTCCTCATCATCATCTGATCCTGAGGCCAAATCCATTGGAGCAACTGATGATAATCTTTCATAGGACTCGAAGAAACTATCGTCTTCGTCCTCTGCTCCAAGAGCATCAAAATTCATGGTCAGCGTCCTTCGATTCATTGTTGTGAATGTGGTTCTGGAATTCACAGTATGAATCAAAGGAACTGGAAACAAAATTGGAATTTCTACTTTTTTTATTATTTTTTTAGAATTTCAAGAATTTTGCTTTTTTGGTGAATGATTTTACTAAAGAGAGAGCGGTGGAGATGGAGCAATGGAGGGGAGGAAAAGAAGGGACATAACCATAAGCCCTTTACGTTTGTCTGAGTTGGGGAGAAAGAAATGGTCAATAACGGTCTCAACTCTTTCCTCTCTTCACGTTTACATGCCAATGCTGGACTTTTTTATTACATCAAACTGTGTTCTCTCTCTCTCTCTCTCTCTCTCGATCTCGAGTGTACATCAAACTGGGATGGACAAGAGTTGTGAGACTTTTTTCTTTTGACATGATTTCTATTAAAATTTTACAATTTATTTAAATTTAATTGTCATTTCTCTCAAATAGACCCCTTTGTCCTATTTTATTGGATAATTACTTCAACGGCAATTGAAGATTTGTATTACTAAAAAGAAAAATCTCTTGCGGTTTGAGAAATTACAATAACATTCATTGTTATTAATTTAGTTGACTAAAAATTTAAGGAGTTAATGCAACTATTAGACTTTCTGAAAATGTAACAAATTTATTAAAATATTTCTACATAGACCCTTTGTTGATCTTACATTATAGAGAGTATCATTGTAATTTTCTACATCACAAAAAATATTTCTATAATTAGATCAAATTTGTTAAGTTGTTGCCGTAATTATCCCTCTAATATGTTGGGAACTGTTTACACTTGAATTTTATGTACAAAAAGTGCATTAAACATTAGTCCCTTTGTATTTTGGCCTCCATTTTAATTGAGCTAATCATTTTTGTCCGTGTTATGCTAATAACATTTGATTGTTACTTTATTTGGTTGATAGGGAAACATAGGCCCAACAATTAATCAAATGCGATTATTTTTTCTTGGATGGGCCAAAATATGTGCGACAGCTATGGGTTTGGGTCGCCGATGAGTCCATGCATAATTGATTGTGGGAGCTCTCATAACCTCATGATTATGAGTTTGATTTTAATCGAGTATATGTGAGTCTTTATTCTATTAAATAATAGTTAGAGATTTTCTTGTAGTTATAATTTTGAATGTTATTAATCTAATATATTTATGTAAAGATTAGATGTATTAATCATTTTTTTTTAATGAAAAAAAGTTATGAGTCTTTGGTGGACTGAAATGGATTAAAGTGGTAATTTTATTAGAGAACTCATACTTTCAGGTAATTATCTTGGTGGTATGTTATAATGAGGTGATGAAGTTAATCCTATATATATTAAAATATAATGACAATTTTTTTTTAATATTTCTATTTCTCTTTTTTCTTCAAATTTTATTGTTTTCTTTTTTTCTAATCTTATTCTCTTAATTTTTGTTATTTAATTGTGTTAGTTTATATCATAAATTCAAATAAATATATCTCTATCTGTGTCTACTGTTACTATCACTAGTATTAAATATTCATAACGTGGTTTCCACTTAGGCGCATTACGCTCGAAAATGATGACTATAAGATTGAAAATAGACAATAAATAACATTAAAATATTATTAAAAAATGATGAAATAAAGTAGTTTTATGGTTTAAATAATAGAAAAATAAAAATGAAAATAAAACCAAAAATAGTCTAAAATATTGGCGTACATAAAACAAGTTGACTTTGATAAAATGGTGGCTGTTATTGGCCTACTGCACATTTTCCCATAAATCGTGACTGCATAATTATGCTCTCAGTGATTCTGTTGGATGCGGTAGGTATATATCGGTTCCGTCCCGTTATTTCTCCTCTTCTTATACATTTCAACTACTCCAATTTCTCCTTTTATTATGTGCCTTCAACTTATTAGTATTTACATTTCCAATTCTAATAAATATTTTATTTTCTATTTTGCCTCATAATGCATGTCATGGATATAAATATATATATATTATTGAAACTAGCTGATTATAAATACAATGCACTTGAATAAGTATCTGTACAATATGTAGGAGATTAAATATATAGTATAATAGAAGATTTGGAATAATTTTTGTGTTTGTTACTTGATGTTTCGGATTTTACATAATTTATTCAATTTCATTGAAGTGCTTTATAATTGATTCCAGTTGGGAAATTCTTATTGGAATTAACTTGGGTATCTATCTTATTTAGAAAAGAGCATAAATGTAATTTGTGTAAATAATGACTAAGATTATTGGAGTTGGTTTAGTAAAAATAATCTTGCGCGAAAATAAGGCTGTTGACAAACAAGAAAAATTGATTAAGTTATTGTGAGTAAAGTGACAGATAATTAAAGTATTTATTGCAATATGTCACTTGACAAGTAATGTACAACTACGGTACTTAGAATTAAATGGGATATCTTCAATGAAATTCATCCGTATAAAAATGCGTAATTATGAAATATTTGGGATTATTCTAGATGGTGAAGAGTGCATTAACCCATCCACATTGATAATATTGGCTCAAATTTATGAATTCCTTGTCCACCAAGATTGCTAAATCTTAGAATGAGTACTGAAAATATTATTTTATACAGTCGCAAAATAAATTTTAGTAGGATAGATACTTTACATTCAGCATAAAAATAACATATTACAATGTGAAGAATTATTAGATGAAAAGTGTAATAAAAGTTTGATTTATACTTCAAACTCATAAAAAGTTCAGGATTATAATTTTACAACAATTGAATATATATAGTTTTGAAAATTTTGGCTCAACTAGAAATTTCAAGTTTTAAAGGATATGGGGTAAATAAACAACTAAAAAGTGGTCCGCTTTCACCTTTTTGGTCCACACCAAGTGCTTAAACACAAGGACAGTAAAAATACGCTTCTTCCATTTGGGCCCTTGAACTTTCCACAAATTTGAACTCATACAACTTTCTACGTATGCCTATATTTGACAAGTGACAAAATACTTTGGTAGTTATTAAATTATGTGCACAATTTGTATTAGCTTCCAAGGGATCAAATTTTCTCTTAGGTATAGAGTCAGTAGTTTTTATCATAGGGGAGAAATTTAATTTTATAAAATATAAATCGTAATGTACATAATGTAATTTTATAAACACTTGAGGGGTCCGATGTACGGTTCCTACCAACTCCACACTCACACTTTTCTAAGATGAATTGAAGTACTTTTTATAGGGACATTGAAACTTATGTATAGAAGTATTAGATGATTTTCATATTATTTTCAAAATAAATTTCAAAGGAAACAATGTAACATAATTCCATTTTGCATAAACAAATACGTATTATAATCCGGATTTCTTGTATTACGTAAGGTACGGGTGATATCTACAGGGTGCCTTGCATACTATCCTTTGCTCTCTTCATGCGTGTGCGTTAAACAATCAAAATATGGTTGGTATTATACATATATATATATTTGTAGGGTATAAAGTCGTAGCAGTGACAATTGTGAGTTATGAGTCATATATATAATGATAGTAATTATATAAATTATAGATATGATTAGACACATAATAATAATAAAATTTTAGAAACTTATATACATAACACATTAAAATAAGAATATTTATAAACTATTATATGAAAATACACCAAAATAAATATGATAATCCACATTTTATTTATACATGAAGGTCAACGGTTTTATCCAATGATCATCATTTTGTAATTAGCTCATCCAAATCCCAATCACTTTTTCTCCCAACAACAGTAAATAAATCAATCACCCGCCAAACACATGAAACAAATTAATTATTAATAAACGCTAGTATTAGTATTATTAATTATTATTATTAACTCAAAAGACAGCAATCCAAAAATCACGGGAACATTTATG
Organism: Handroanthus guayacan; assembly: GCA_014898755.1. Classification (NCBI taxonomy): domain Eukaryota; kingdom Viridiplantae; phylum Streptophyta; class Magnoliopsida; order Lamiales; family Bignoniaceae; genus Handroanthus; species Handroanthus guayacan. The sequence goes on from JACFYI010000502.1 coordinate 698,963, forward strand.
AATTAAATGACGCTTCTCCAATATAATATAAAAAAATTTCTTCAAAATTAATGATGCCTCTGCCATAGACCTTCTCCTAGGCAACCCCAACAACTCATATTTTTTTTACGTATTAAAGATTAATTAGAAACATATTAAATTGTAAGTTGGATAATTAATTAAGATAAATATCAATGAAATTTATTTGTTTATGCAAGTCTATAGAATAGTATTTGTGATCCAAAAGTACGCTTATAACAAATTAATTGTCAGAGTTAGTATTCCAAAACCAGGGCAAACATCCTCCTAAATTTGAAAATACACACTCATACATACATGTGTTTGTATATATACATATGCACACACACATACGATGCCTAAATCTATTGCCTAACATGAATTGAAATTGGCGACCGATTAGATGTATTGTCCAGTCAATACAGGTTTTATCTCGAAAAGTCGACTCGAAGGCTGGAGAATATTGAACTTATAAACTATCTGAAAATTCTCGACTCTTCTTACATGTGACAAATTTGATACCATCATCAATATATATATATATATATATATGAAGCCTTTTTCATGATAAATTCATTGATCAACATGTTATTTTGATCAAGTCATTCTGGAAGTTGCTGAAAAAATGGTTTGCTATTTGTAGATGATACATTTTTTCTTCTTGAAGGTAAATGAATTATAGTCACATGCATGAACAAATATATTGACAATGAACAATGACCATAACAGTCAGTCAAACTCTTCAGGTACGTTAAGGCTTTGTTCTATTAATACACGTATATATTTCAGATATTTATCTTGAAAATAAGAAATTAATTAAGTCTAAGGAGAAAAGTCATTATTTTACAAATTATTTTAATATTCTCGATTCTTCTAATGTAAAATAGTACCACACATCATTTATATAAATCAAATTCTTGTCTTGAAAGCAAGAAATTAATTAATTCTAGACGTACGAGAAAAGAAATTTAAAAATTATTTTAGTTAACTCTAGATACTTTTTGAGTGAAATAGTTCTACATATCAACATATACATACATATATATATAATTAAAATGAGAAGGTTTTTGTTTTGTTTTTTTTTTTTTTTGAGATAATTAAAATGAGAAGTTAAGCAAGCCTGAATGGAAAAGGTAATTTATTATAAATTGTTTCAATATTCTCGATTCTTTTAATGTGATTAATACTACATATCGTATATATATAAATTAATAAATATATATAGACACTAATTTTCCATATTAATACCATGGAAAATAAGAAATATTGAAGACAACATGGTGAGAATATGTTCTCTTCTTTTCACAACGTATATAAAACCTTGATTGTAAAAGAAGTTAGAAGTTAAAGAAAAGTTCCTAGTCCTTGTCACCTCTTTTTTCCTTGCCCATAATATAGCTAAATTATCTTTTGCTCCCTTTACATTTTAATCCCTTAATTAATTAGACTAAATGGAAAATTACAAATTAATAATCTCCCCATGAGAATTAACATATCAAGATATGTGAAAAAATAAATTTTCACTAAATTACACAAATTTTTGTAAATATGCTGTATTAATTAATTACCAGTTCAATAATCCATTACATCTCAAGACAAATAAAAAAAAGAAAGAAAAAAAAATGAAAAAGAATACAAAGAAAAATAAAAATTTAAATCCTGATTTTTACGTTAATTCCGTACCATATATAGACGATGAACAGTCCTTTGTGATCATCATTCTTCATCTTCTCTTCGAGCTTTCTTCATTTTCTGCTCTTCTGCATTTTCCTGATCAGTCATCGGCCGGAAAATCGATTCGATCTCCGCTGTTGAATCGAATTGGAGGCTTCTGCAAGCTGCCGGCGGAGACGCTTTCCTTTTCAATTTCGACGGTGGTGGGCGGGGCTTTTGTGGCGCAGGCGGACACTCCCTGATCGCTGGAATTTTGTGATCCGCCGACGTCGGAGTTTTGAACCCATCATCGTCTTCTGCTATTTGCTTCCCTAATTCCTCTCTAGCAGAAACTGTATCTTTATCGTCAGTTTTTTCTTCTTTTTCCTCTTCAGCAGCCGGCGTTTCTTTTTCCGATGAGATTTCTGGCTTCTCAAGAGACGATTTTCCTGATACTTTCTCTTCTTTTTTTTCAACGGACAAAAATTGTGGGTTTTTATTACTATCAGACTCGGACATCCTTTTTAAAAACGAAGAGAACTGGTCGATTTCTGAGCACATGAAGATGAATATTTTTTTAAAAAAAATTGAGGAATAAATTGAAGAGGAGAAGAAAAAGAAGGGATGTTATATAGATATGATTCTACATGACAGTAAAATCAATAAATTAAATCATCAACTAACCATTTTTCTTTTTTGAAGGGATTTTAATCCTCCTGAAATTTTGAAGAAGAGAGAGAAAGTAGAAAACGGGGCTGGAGAGAGAAAATGGAGGAAATGGTACTGTTACTGAAATGGAGACGTTCAAACAGTACAACTGGCGAAGGATCCGATGTACACAAACTCTCATAATCCTATTTTGCCTTTTTATTACAAGTTAAATCTTGTCCTTATGTTCTCTCTCACACAGACACACAGTCCTGAATTTCTTTTTTTGGGGAGGATTAGCGCAAAAAAATATATATATAAATATAAATATATATTTATTTTATATTTATTTGAATAGGTAGCTTTTTGTTTTTGTGAAATATGATAATGTATAAACGCACTTTGATGCAACCTATGCACGTGGCTTGCTACAGGGGGACCATATTTTTTGTGATGTTTTCTTTTTTCTTTTCTTTTTCCCCCTTCTCATGATATCTCCTCTAGTACACCCACTATATTTCTCATATGCTTGGTTTATGTGTTTTTTAAGAATTGTTTTTTTTCCTTTAAAAAAAAAAAAGAGAAAGGTGATTTATGTTAAAATGATGAAATTAATTCTATGTTTTAAGAAATGTGCAAATGCAAAATAAGAATAATTAAACTTATGGGAATATCCCTTATCTTGTCTTGAAAACTAACCATATTTGTGTGATTACTGAACATGTCATTCACTATTCAATGTGTCACTGAGTTAGCAATCATTTGAACTAACTGAAATTTCACTGAAATGTTTAGTTAGACATTCGGTATAACGGACAGTAGTTAGATTTTTCTTGGATAAATCGTTGATTAAAATCTAATTTCAAAAATGAACGTTATTATGTTCTCAACATCTAGAGTTTTAACATTACGGCACGTGTTCTTTTGAAAACAACAATTTTTATAGCCACTTCAAAATAATTTAATTGTGACAATAAAAAATTAATAGCCGTGGTGTCAATAACCAAAAATTAATGGGTATGGTAGAAACAGTAGCTAATAATCCAAAAAGTCGAGATGAAATATCTTTTGCCATAGTCTATATTTGGTGAAAAAAATCTACCTCGATATATGTCATGGCGGATTTTCCGTAGTATTCACTAAAGCTACATGTTGTTGCCGTGTTGAAGTCTAGTAAATGACTTACCGCTACCACTATTTTCTATTAACATTAACTTTCAATTGTGATAATTGCGCAAACCTTTTGCAATGAGCTAAATAAATCCTATGTTAGATTTAGGCTAAATAAATCTAAAAGCTCATTTTTGTCAATTGATATAATCAATGTTATATATATGTGTGTGTCAAATCTTTCATAATTAGATTTACGCGCAGTATAATCTAAGAGCTCGATCTTGTCAATTGACATAATCACTCTTGCACATGTATGTTTTTATTAATGAGTCATTACAATGATACACAAAATCAACCTACGAAAAATTTATGTCATTTATTTCAATGCTACATTAAAAAATGTCTTAAGAAAAATATGATTTATAGTTTTCCCTGGCCTTTTATTTCCAAAAAAAAATTGTAAATGAAAGGTAAGAAGAGGCTATTAGTAGAGTAATAGCCAAATAATCTTGAAGAAAGATTACAAGAATCTCCATTGATGATGAAATATCAATCATATTTACATAATCTCTTGCAAAATTTATTTAATTCGTTTGAAAAAGAGGCTTTTCTTGACATATTGATTGATTATGACCTAAATAAATCAAAAATCTTATTCATGATTGTTCAAATTTTTGTACACTTGACTAAGTAATCGCCTGGATTATTTTCTACATTCATGTCAAAATACACATAATTTACTTAATTAATTATCAAGTAATTTTATATATATACTAGAAATTGGAGGGTGGCAAAAGGATTAGGTTATTGAAATTAAATAGCTATTAAAATCTCAAAAGTCTTTCAAGTCACTCAAGTTAATTACTATTTAATATTTCATTAAATCCGAAAGATTTCAGATGTCATGTAATATTATGACAATTTAATAATCTTTGATTACAGCCATAATCTCCATTGTTATTTTCTTGACACTATTCATTAATGTCATGAAAAAGCAAAGTTGAATCTTTCTTTTTCTTTCTCAAACTTGCTAATGTATTTTTTTTTTTTGAAAAAAAAAATCTAATTATCGCGGTCCGGATTCGACCTTTTTTTCCTTTTTTTTTCCTGCATGTATAAATAAATAACTTAGCGAAATCTGCCGTTGTGCTCATCTAATCTTATGATTGGCTTTTTGCATAGGTTGTCTGAATGTGGGGGATGTTTGGATTTTTCGAGAAAAGAACTAGTATTTATTTCTGTGAAGAAGAAAGAGTTGTAAGAAAAATAACAAATAATTATCTGTGGGGCTTTGCTGCCAAACAGTTCCTATAAAATTTAAGTTAAATCCAAAGACATCATATCAACATGCCATGTGGATGCCTTCTAAGCAGCCTCTTCAACGCCCGTTTCGGCTATTTATTTAAACAAATAATAATAATAATAATAATAATAATAATAATAATAATAATAATAATTTTATTTACAATTTTTTTATTAATTTCCCTTTTTAACCAAAAAAAATTAAGAAAATCAAAAGGGAGAGTAAAGTGATTTTGTTTTTGTTTCATATTTTAATTGGTCAATGGCCCATGCTATGATTTTACTAACTACTACGTGCGGTATTGGTAGGGGCCAATATTACTAGTAGTTATTATTGTTTATTAGAATTAATAAAATAGGGTCAAGTAGATGGAAAGGTGTAGTTAAATTTCCACATGGAGTCATTAATTAATTAAAAAGGATTATAGTTTTACATTTTTTACTTCCTTTAGATGGGAGAAGTTTTAACTTTCAAACCAATATTATCGCCTAATTAATTATTCTGAACAAAGCTCGTTAGATACAATTATACAAGTGAATACTTAATTACACGTGTACGAAATGAAAATTTTGTTATATATGCATCTAACAATGTAGATAGTGTTATTAGGATATTATTCATTATATAGTAAAACATATATAGAGAACGACGTCATTGTAGATTACTTTTATTTAAATTCATTTTTTATGGCTCACTTTAATTTTTTTTAATATAATAAACAAATGCAATTAGTTAGATTTTCAGCAATTATTAATATTCAGAATGTATATTTTGCCAAATCTAGCTAGCCAGGTACATAAAAAAAATTGTGAAAAATATTGAAACATAGCAATTTCTATAAATAAATAAGCAACTGTTCACATAATTCACTTCCATAATTATTGAAAATGACCTGACAAACTATTTCCATAGACAGGAGGCATGAAAACCACTGGACTGCAACGCCAACGTACATACATATTTATTTCTCCCTATACATTAACTTACATTCAGTTTCTTGAAAATAATATATATACATATATATATATATATATCTGAAAAAAATGAAAATTATAACCTTTTAAAGCTTTTGCAATAAAGCTATAGTAAAAAGTTGCGGAGCTGTATGCTTAAAAATAGTTGAACAGAGAGAATATTATTGGTTGCGGCTGTCACATTTAAAAATGTTAGTAAAAACCAATAAATGATGACTTTTATTAATTAAATTAATAATGGTCCATGAT
>JACFYI010000502.1:704999-767172 GCA_014898755.1 Handroanthus guayacan
ACTTTTAATTGAGTAAAATTCCCTAAGAAAAACGTTAAAGGGAGAATATGATTGAGATTTGATATGTTGTTATTGATTATATGTTATTTTAGTTGTGTTTAAAATATAGAGAATTTAAAGTATTTCTTAATTTGGTTTTATGTGGTAATCTATTTTGCTAATCATTCAAATGCATTTACTTTAGATTATTATTATTATTATTATTATAAACCTGACTGCATCGAAATATTCATGTTATGTCGTCTACCATCACGCGTTTGATATAGATTATTGTCTAAAATAGACATCTTGAAGGATGTAGAGGGACCTCAATTATATACAAATTGATGTAGCACTATAATACTAGATGTACTTTTATAGTTTTTCAATTAAGAGACTTGATAAGAGGTACATAGCCATTTAACTTATTCCCACAAATGGCATCAATGGACAATGATGATGGCTGGTCGAATTTATTATAGAGGTTATTATGAGGCACTTTTTTGGGAAAAATCTCCAACCAAGTGCGTGAGGATGGGAGGATTCCTAGATTTGATCATGCTAACTTGTGTTGGCAATAGATTTGTGTTGTAATCAATATGAAACAATATTGTAGTTGAATAAAAAATGAAGTGGAGAAATCTAGAATAAACAATAAATTGAAAAAAGAAGTGGGAGATAAAAATAGAACTAGGAGGTCAAGAGAAAAATGTAATTTTTCTTTCCTTCTTCTTTTTCTTTTTTCTTTTTTTTTTCTTTTAGTTTAGTTCATATTGCTATTCCAAGAGCATGTTTCATCTTCTATTCTATTTGAAGTTTACATGACAAGTAAATTAAATGTTTTTTTATTAAAATACTTTATGGGGAATGGAATATATAACAGACATCCACACAATGAAATAGAAAATAAACAAATTTAAGAACATAAGATCTAAGATGAAAAATTTCAGCATTTTTTCTTATTTAATAAGGATTAATTTAGTATAATCTATACTATACATTAAGTGCTAGATTTCCATTTAGTTATTTTCGTGGTGTATTTTCATGTGTTATTCTTAAAATACCTCTTAATATTAACCTTGATAATTACATACAACTAAATAAAATTTCTTAACCCACTATATATCTATCTATTTATATTGATTTATTACATATTTATATTAAATATATTAATCATATTCTAATCATTAAATATCCACAAATTAAATTTACATTATACTTTAATATAATGTATACTAATATAAATTTTAATTATTTTATTCACACCTATCAAATGCTTACAGAAACTAGTGTAGAACAACCAATGAATGCATTATTATTCATTGAAATCTTCCTCCAAAAAAATAAAAATAAAAAATCATCGACATACCGCAATTTATCATGAGATTATATTTGCATGACATGAGATAATGAATCTAAGGCGGGGCAAGTCATCTAGCCCGACAAGTGCATGGTTTTCATCATAACATCAACATCACACCCGAAATCAAATGCCAATTACACACGAAATCACGCAACGTGCATTAGACTTGCTAACCAACACCCTGAAGGTTCATTAGCAGCGAGTTAAAAGAATGTGGCTTAATCTCATATCAAAATAGCCGATGAGCCCTAGCTTAGTTGATTAGGAGGAGGTCTCATGACTATGGGTCATGAGTTCGATTCTCCCTGAATATGTGTGGAGTATTTTTTTCCACTGAATAGTGGTCTGTTTAGATTTTCTACTGTATAGTAGTTTGATTAGACATTTATGTCTTTAGTTATTGATTTCGAATATTATTAATTTGATGTATTGATATTAAGAATTTGATGTATTAATTGTATCCCCTCAAAAATCTCATATCAAAATAGAGATTAACCAGACTTTAACAGTAATTAAGGGCTTCTTAATGATTGTGTTGGAGTTTTTTAAGAAAGGATTAACAGTTAGACAAGTAGATTCGCAGACTCTCACGAGGCATCATTTGCCTGCTTATTCACATGCTTCATGATGATTTTGCCCCCCCTTCACCCACCATTATGTCCCATGCCCCAATATCATCTTAATTCCTGAATTTAACCCTTTCCCTTTTTACCCCTAGATATTCAAATTGTTGTTTTACTGTTTGCTTAATCTCTAATTACTCCTTTTATTTGGAAAGTGTATATTAAACAAATGTATTTTGAAATTTTTGTCAGGATGAGATATCTTTATTGAAACAGTTTTCTTGTACTTATGTTGACGAATGAGGAATTTTTTATCGAGCAAAGTCCAATTGGCCCTATAAAGCGATAAATTAGGTGTGTGCATTTTAGACATTATTCCTTTAATCCTATAGTTATCGCTACGACAGTCTAATTATCCCCTTTAAAAAATTTGCTTGACAAAAACATCACAAAATCAAAGAAGAGCATGAAGTGCGTGTTCTTTGCTTTATGATAAAGATTATATATAATGCATACTTTATAATAATCACATTAAGAGAAAAGGACGAAAAACTTTTAACACCTTTAGGTTATCCCTTATCTATTAGGAAAATAGTGAAATAAATCATATCAAGATATCACTAAATGTGAATAATTTGGTCAAACATTGTCCTCTATGACTATCCTCTAACATCATAGTGTAGCTACAATTAGTGCTATATTAATAATTATTGGTTTTTTCCTTTACGTTGGCCGATAGACCCCTAGGAATGGAAAAACTATGATTGGTCCATCATTTGAGGAGACGAGGAAATTAATATGTTGTCAATAATCCATATTCAAAACTTCCCAAACCACTCAATTAATTAAATTAATATTTATATAAGCTGTTCTAGCTTGCCTTATTGTGGACAAATTAATCAATCACATGCACTTACATTAATTTTTTAATATTGATTCTTTTATTTATTTGGATTCTTGAGAGCTTCACTTTTATCTCTGGGAATCGAATTCATGACCTTTGCATTTGGGATTACGAGACCTTTATCTTACTATTTTGATCCTTTAATTCCTCTAATATGTATTACCGAAAGAAATCTTTGATCCAATATAGAATTAATAAGATATAAAGGATGTTAGGATCAGATTAACTATAAGCCCTTTAAAATATTTTATAAGATTAAGAGCTTATAAATTCCATGAAGTGGTTGGTATTTTTTTTTTTTAGAGAAAAAGATATTTTAAGATCTTATAAGAAGCTTTTTAAGAAAAAATAAGAAGTTTCTCACTTATTTTTAAAATCTTAATATGCTCTTGCAGCATAGTAATTATAGATTATCATTACTAATATTTTATAATTACATATATCTTTATTTAGATATCCATCCACTCCTATTTTTTATTATCAACTTTCAATTATAGTAATTTCTCAACCTTCTTGTAATGACTAAGGGCACAGTACACTACAAGTACCAATCTTCCAACAAATTACATCTATATTTAATGAAGAAGGCATTAATCAATTCCCTAACAGTACATTTGTTTAACTTTCTGTACGTACATAAATTATTTAATATATTAATTTAACCACTAAAATTACTTTTTAAATTAAATCAATTAATTCTTCACTCATATATATATATGTGTGTGTGTGTGTGTGCGCGTGCCTATATATATATATATATATATAATAAATATAACATTGTGGCAAAATGAACATGAGGGATTAATGATTTCAGCTTGCATGCATTCTGGTCAAGTGGACATTGCAATCATATTATTCAATTATCCGTAGATGTACTATTTGATTTCATGAAGATTTACACGTGTTTCTTTTCAATACTAGAAACTAAAGCCAGACCTTGCAGATCAAATTAAGATTTAATTAAATGCTAAAAGAAAAAAAAATAAAAAAAAGGGAAGAAAGTGTGGGTTTTTCCTTAGGGTTGAAGGATATGTTCCATACAATAATGTGACTCAGACCTTTGCGATATGACTTGGAATGTCAGAATCGGACACAAAGTTTTTGCTTAGATTGTCTTTGAGAAAGGGATATATACTTTTGTTCCAAGAATTGGGCCACTTGTTTTTATTGCATACTGTTTTGTTTGGTGGGGATCGGCTTGATTTTTATCGTTTTATGGATTTGGTATTTTACTAGTTCCAGATTCTGGTACTATTACATGACTTGATGATAAAGTTGGTGTATGCACGAGGACAAGTGTAGTTTGTTGGTAAGTTCCTAAGTTGTTCTTGGTTTATTCTTTGTGAAGTTCTACGTTTTAGGTTGGAGTTTCTCATTTCTTCATACATTTGTCAGTTAAGTACTCTTCGGCCTAAGTAGGAGATCAATGTTTGCTTCTATAAACTATACTAGGCCTTTGGTGGTATTATGAGATCAGTGCTTGTATTGATTGGTTTAGATGTCTATATATTTGTGGCTAAAAATGAGGGTCTGAACATAATGTAGCTGGAGAAGAATGAGATCGTCACTACTGCATCATTCCTTTTATTTTATAAAACAAAAAGACTCCTACACTTGTAACTAGATTGATTATTTGTTCGAGACTTTATATAGAGAGGTTGACAGGGAATTAGTAAATTTCAGAGAGAAAAAGAAAAAGAAAACAAAAATTTGTTGTTTGTATATCTTGAATGCAGAATATTGGATTGGATTATTTTTTCCAATGAAGTGATTGATTAGGATATCACATATAATTGAATGTTATTAATTATAATGAGACAGATAACATATATTAATGACTAATACAACAAAACTAATAATCATATATACAACAAAGTTCACATCAACCTAAAATGATGAACATAAAATTATATATAAACAAAATATCCTATGAAAATCATTGTATAATTAATTAAAATTTTCTCCAACACTCAAGTTAGTATAAATTGGAAAAATAATTTCTTCCTCAATTAATTAAGCTCAAGTAACTATGACATCAAACATTCAATCTGCCGAGCATATACTTCAACACGCATATATAGAAAGAAAACCAAAACCTTACAATATTTGGGCATAACTATTTATCGTGTATATATATATATATATATTGCGCAGAGACATTCTTGTATTTTAATCATTTCTCATGTCAACTCTCAAAATCAACAAGTTTAACTTTGATGTACTAATTAAATGTGACATAATAATTGATATGGTCGATGAACAACAATATTGGATGAAGTTCTTAAGTAAGCAATAATTTTTTATTTTTTATTTTTAGTTTCATTGATGTCTTAATTAGTTAATTCTCATGATGACTTATCATTGTCATATAATCATAAGGTTAAACTATCTGCAACGGAAGTTTTTGACCCCCCAAAACATTTGCCTGAAAATTGAGGAATAATCAATTTGGTAATTACCTATGTCTCTAAAAAGGGTGAGGCCCTCTCAAATATCTTTTCGTTTCTTTATATTTTTATTTATTTGAATAATTCTTTAAATATATTATATGTTCACTACATTGCATTCCACGACCCATACACATAGAGTTGAATATTTTCTTTTACATATATTAACAAAATCAACGTATTATTTCTAATATGATCAAAATTAAATAACATGATCAAAATATTCACATTTTGCACATAATAATATAAATTTATATGTGCATAATTACGTTTAAAGACAAAGATTATTAGATGCACACGCATTGAGTATGTACCAGTAACTAATGGCAATAAAGAGTGGTGTTCAAAAGTAATTGGATCCTCAACGATTGTATTCTTATACAGTGAACAATAAAATTTCATTTTTTTCACAACTAACAATCATGCATGTGATTCTTGCACATATAAATATTATTTAAATAATGTTATTTAAACATTATTTAAATTTGTTTTTAAAGATAGTAAAGTAGTAGTTACAAATAAAGATGGGGAATAGTGACTGCAATTAACTAGTCACATGGTTGTAATTATGAAAGATAAAATTAGAAAATCAAAGTTTGGAATACACACTGTCATTTTAGAAAAAAATAAAAACTAAAAGAATAATTTACTACAACTGAAATAAATTCCATAGGTTGGGCTACTACAGCACGTGGAACCCTGGAAGCCCATCAAAACACAGAATTGGGCTCCCTTTCGGGCCTACATTTTTGTATGATGAAATATGTTGTCATTTTTGCATAATCATGTATTCTATAGGTTGCAACTTTATTTTAAAAAATAAAAAAGAGATAATTTAGTGCAAAATTAAAAGTTGAAAAATCTTAATTATATGCTGCTGTTTAACCTAAAAAATTAAGTATTATATGCACATATAAATTAATATTATTACATGCAGAATGTGGATTTAACCATATTTGTTCTATTTTGATCATATTTTAAATTTTACAATTTAAAATAATTTATTGACCATTTATATTTTTAAATTATTAAAAATATGTCTATTAATAAAATGATTTAAAATTTTAAATTATCCAAATATGTTAATTAATTAAATTTACTAACTTTTGATATATTCAAAGACATGCACACATAAATTTGTAATATCATCTTTTACAAATTTATTACTATTAATGGTAAATGGTATCCAACATAAAAAGAAAATAACATTGATTTTTGATGTACATAACGTAAAAGATAATATTTTGCTGTGCGGGTGATTTTGTAGAGTGTACACAGTGGTAGTTATATTGCTATTAAAATAAATAAAAATTTATACTGCATATAAATGATGAGCATTTTAAGTAGTTATTTTTTATGTGTCATTAAATGAATGGACAATATAACCCTATTATAAAAGACGACCAAATAATTAATAAAATAATGACAAAATACTTTTCTTTAAGTTTTGTTTTATTATTTATTTTTTATTCTATTTTTTAAATTACAATTTCTCTTCTTTCCAATTTTATTTTCTACAAATTTATCTTTAGATTATATTACTCTTCATAGTAAATTTGAGTAAAAATATTCAATAATTAAGAAATATTTATCATTGATAAAAAACAAATACTTTTAATTCTGTGAAAGAAAATATTTAAACACATGTCTCGAGTATGACATAATTGCTAGTATAAAATAAAAGGGAGGAATTTAAAAAAAAAAAAAATGAAATAGGGGCTCATCTCATACATTATTAAAAAGGTAGAGATTTTGATGCAAGCGTTTCATGATATACAATTAATTTTACTTATAAAAGAATAACAAATTTGAAAATTACATATAACAATTTTTTAGAATTATGCCAAAAATTGTGTGTGTAAGATTTTATTATTACCGCGTTAACATTTTTTCTTGTTAAAGCACGGGTCAATAGGAGATCAAGCGTGATTTTAGGTGTACTACAAAAGGAGAATTTCATTTTTCTGAAACGCAAGGAGCTTAATCGTGGGGGAGAAGAGATCATTCGACGGTTTCTCGATCGACGTGAAGTCCTTCAATACATTATTTCTCCATTCCGAAGAACGAAATAAAAAGGTAATGAAATTCTCTGGTGTTCAGAGTTTCACTATCGAGATTTTTTAATTTTGATTGTACGTAGGAAGATATACTCTCTGGCGTTCAAAGTTCCATCAGCATTTTCATTTCGTTTGTGGATTTTTTTTTTTTTTTATTTGTTGTGTGATGAATTTATGTATACGTACATCTAGATTATACGTTTATGTATCTGCATGGATGAGATCTCTGATCGACTGGTGTTATTTGTAGTTTAATTGTAGATGCTGAGTTTCGAATGATGTGACTGAGAGATATGTGCTGCAGAGTCGGTCTTTTAGTATGCTTTGCTTCTCTTTTTCTTTTTCTTTTTCTTCTGTATTTGTCATTGGTTATATGAGATATTGGATTAAGTCATCTCAAATAATTGTTTTGATTGTTGTTTGAACAATTGGTTTTATGGTACATAAAATCGATGAATCTGACTTTCAGCCTGATACGAGTTGAACCTTTCCATAGTATCAAATTTATGTGAGTAATATTGTTTCCTTCTACTTCGCTTGTGTGGCTAAATAAAGGATGAATTAAACTACACCCAATCTTATCTGTAAGATTCTTAGAACTGGGAGTGCTTGATAAGGTAAAGGCCACAGTAGGACAAAGGAGTGATAAAGGAATTCAAGAAAATGAGGGAATAGCCTTTTGTTTATTTTTTCCTTTGTACTGTTGCTAGGTGAAACTTGGGGATTGATTTGATGCATATTTATATTTCTCTGGCAGATCAACTGAGTAGATGGCTGACACGGAGGACATTCAACCTCTTGTTTGTGACAATGGAACGGGCATGGTCAAGGTAATGATTATTTTAGTGGAGAACATGAGAACTATTTATTTTGCCTCTGTGTTGCCACAATTTTATTTTATCCTCAACAAGAAATTTTTTACATATTGGGAGGTATCCTATAGATCCAATGTTCTTATTGATTGCTGAGTTATGATATTTTAGGCTGGATTTGCTGGAGATGATGCTCCAAGGGCTGTGTTCCCCAGCATTATTGGTCGCCCACGTCACACGGGTGTGATGGTTGGCATGGGACAGAAAGATGCATATGTTGGAGATGAGGCCCAGTCCAAGCGTGGTATTCTATCCCTGAAGTATCCTATTGAGCATGGTATTGTTAGTAATTGGGATGACATGGAGAAGATCTGGCATCATACATTCTACAATGAACTCCGTGTTGCTCCTGAGGAGCACCCAATTCTTCTGACAGAAGCACCTCTCAACCCGAAGGCTAATCGGGAGAAGATGACTCAAATTATGTTTGAAACCTTCAATTCTCCGGCCATGTATGTAGCTATCCAGGCTGTTCTATCCTTGTATGCCAGTGGTCGTACAACTGGTAAGTTGGTTCCTTTTCTATGTCTACTTTTTGGTAAGGAGAGAATTATAAGTATTAGAAAGTTGCAAGTCATGCTAACTTCTAATTCTCCACATGCTTTGAGTCGTACATGTCTGGTTTGGAACCCCTGAAAAAGTCTCTCCCACTGAAAGCAATTTTTTGTTGTTGCATTGCGAGGACCTGTTGATGGATAGGGGACTACTCTCGGATTTCTTCAGTGTTATTTGCATCTTTCTCATTTGCCAAGATCTCCTTAATACATATTCGAACTTCACTCATTGCTTTGCTTATCACATCTTGCATGCATAACAACTTGCATCTTTTAGATACTAGCCATTATAATGTATAGTCATCTTGAATGGAGTTTGTACTAGTAATAAGTTGCAACCTTGGCATTGTTATCCGAATTTAATGCCACTTTAGGAGTTTTTCATTATATTCTGGAATCATAGATTGAAATGGTTTCGTGTTGCTATTGTTATTGAATACATGGAGCCAGGGGAGCTTGAATAAATGTTGTCTGGCTCGTCGATGGGACTAATCCAAGTCGAATGACATCACAATATGTGGTTGTTGTTTGACGACCAAATTTTTCTTATTCCTAGTCAAATAGCTTTAAATCTCTCAATGACTAGTGGTGATTTTCACGTTGATTGCTGTTGAGGTATAAGAAAATATCTGTCCATATTATGTTTTCTTGGTTACCTTGGTGCTTTCATGCAGGCATTGTTATGGACTCTGGAGATGGTGTCAGCCATACAGTCCCCATCTATGAAGGCTATTCTCTTCCCCATGCTATTCTCCGTCTTGACCTTGCTGGACGTGACCTCACCGAGCACTTCGCAAAGATCCTCACTGAGCGAGGGTACTCGTTTGTTACCTCTGCTGAGAAGGAAATTGTGAGGGACATGAAAGAAAAGCTGGCCTACATTGCTCTTGATTTTGAGCAGGAAATGGAGGTGGCCAAGACGAGCTCTAGCATTGAGAAGAACTACGAGTTACCTGATGGTCAAGTGATTACTATAGGAAATGAGCGTTTCCGATGCCCTGAGGTCCTTTTCCAGCCATCAATGATCGGAATGGAAGCTGCTGGTATCCATGAGACTACATACAATTCTATAATGAAATGTGATGTCGATATAAGGAAGGATCTATATGGGAATGTTGTACTCAGCGGTGGGTCCACTATGTTCCCCGGTATTGCTGATAGAATGAGCAAGGAAATCACTGCATTAGCTCCCAGTAGCATGAAAATTAAGGTTGTGGCTCCTCCTGAAAGGAAGTACAGTGTTTGGATCGGGGGATCCATCTTAGCTTCCCTTAGCACCTTCCAACAGGCATGTTTTTATGCTAATTAATTGTTACATTTTTTCTTGATTTTTACATGCATTCTCCCCATCTGAGTTTGATGTTTTGTTGCATTTTACACAGATGTGGATTGCAAAGGCTGAGTACGATGAATCTGGCCCTTCAATTGTTCATAGGAAATGTTTCTAATCGGAAGATCTTGATCCGGGTCCTGATTATTGCACCATCCTGAGAAGAAAATGTTGCTTTTATTGTAGTTCTTGATTTTGACCTTTAATTTCGTATTTTTTCATCAGCCCTAGTTCTTGTGATCCTAGTCTGATTTCCCAATTGACTGTTTGTTGTTCTTTTTCTTTATTTTATAAAATTTTGGAGAGATTTGGCATCATGATGGTTTTGTCTACCCCTGTTTTGAAATTTTTTTGTTGTTAAGGATTTTTGCTCACTGGAGTTGTATTGGCGAATAAATAGTGATGCTTTTTTGTTTTGCAATGTCCTTCGCCAGTCCCTTCTCCGACAGTGGAGAAATGAACTCATGTGGTCTGAAAATAACTGGTATTTCACGAGAAGTCTGGAAGCGTTTATTGCACCTTGGATAGTTAAATTTGATATGTTTTGTGTGAGGAAATTTGTATCCAGTTCCTATTTTGGATGGCATATCAAAATTAAAATTAAACTGTTTTTTCTTTAAAATCAAACCCCTTAAACTTCGATTTTTCTTTTTTCCTTTTAATCATTCACCAAATGTAGTTAAATGTTGATGCATATTAGTTAAAATGCTCTTGTTCCAAGCTACTAATCACATTTTTTCTTTTTCTTTTTAATTTTTAATAATTCACCATATATAGTTAAATGTTGTTGCATATAAGTCAAAATGCTCTTGTTCCAGCTTACTAATCAGAAGAAAAAGTTTGCAACTTAAGTAAAATAGATGATTTCTTAATCTAACAAGTTGAAGATAAATTTGTAACTAAAAATTTAAAATCAATGTTCATAATAACTTAAAAATTGGATTTGATCTTCTGAAAAATAAATTTGAGGAACTAGATTTGTGTGAGTAAAAAATGATTTTATGAACCCTGACTTTCCCACCACTACCGGCAAATACGCTTTCGTGAGGGACTGAGGGCCCCGGCCTGATCTCCAACGGACTAACACGTTTTAAGTATAAATCGCGTCGAGTTTCATTACGTTTTTCGTTAAATCCCAAACGGCCAGAAAAAGCCCAATGAAAGTTTTCTCAGGGAAAACCTGAAAACCCAAAGGCCCCGGCAAATTTACCAAAAGAATAAACTTTATCCAATATGGGTAAAATCGCAGTTGCTTCGATCGTAATTCTATGCCTAATACCTGTTTCTGTTCTTGTTAATCGCATTGTGCCCGATCCTTACATGGTAAGCTCTTTTTCCCTTTTTAATTTGACCTAATTTCTGAAGAATAACGAAGAATTTCATACACATATTGTGTGTGTTTGTGTGTAAATAAATGATCTGATTGATGATTGGAGGTGTTTTGTATGTTAATGCTGGAAATGCAGGATGAAATATTCCACGTGCCGCAGGCGCAACAGTACTGCCGGGGCAATTTCAGAAGTTGGGATCCCATGATCACCACTCCTCCTGGACTGTGAGTCTTCATTTGGCATTCATCTTCACAATCTATTCGATTGATTCCAATGATAATTTATTTATACAGATTCTATACATTTTCAGTGAACTACGAGAAAGTGTGATCTGGTTAGCGGCATTGCTATTCTCAGTGAAATTAATTAGTTGTTTGCATTCTGGAATAGATTATATGGATTGTTAGTGAGCTGGCAAAATCTTCATGCATTATTTATTCGAATAGAAGTAATTATTTCATGTCGCGAGTAATCAATTTTTGAGTACTAAAATCTCATTAGATTTTTGCACTGAGAATTACGAGTAGACCATATATATTGAGACAGAAATGAGTTGATATCGAATTGACAGTTTTAAGAAGGAATCAAGCAAATGAGACTACTATTTTAAATTCATCAGTACAATGTGGAGCCTAGATGATTGAATTCATCTATTCGGATTCGAATTCGTAGCTATGTTGAAAGACTGAGCTAAGCTGCAAGATTCAATTTTTAAGAGACTTTCAAATTAATGAAGTTAATTATGCAATTTAAAACTTTTGCAGGTACTTTCTTTCACTTGCCTATGTTGCTTCTTTGTTTCCAGGACTGTTCTGTATGCAAGCAGTGTCATCGTTTTCAGACTTGTGCTCTACTTCAATTCTACGTCTCACCAATGGTGTTTTGGCAGTAATATGTGGCATTCTTGTTTATGAGATAATCATCCATTTGAGACCATCTCTTGATGACAAGAAGGCAACACTTCATGCTGTGGTTTTGTCATTATATCCACTGCACTGGTTCTTCACTTTTCTATACTATACAGATGTGGCATCACTAACAGCAGTACTTGCCATGTATCTTTTACTTCTCAAGAAAAAGTACCTGCTCAGTTCATTGGTAAGAAATTTTTGGAAACTTACTTCTGTCAGCTAAAGTATGTTAATATTGCATAATAGTCAATCTTATACCAGTGCTATTGCACTGGTATAGGTACCTTGCACCATGACTAGGAAGAAGACCACAATCTTCTGTTTCAGTGCCAGGGCCAGGGTTCTCTCTTTGATGATAAATGCTGATTTGTGCATTACAATAGCTGTACACTGGACTAATTGCAGATGAAAGAATCTACAGATTGTGGCTATTGGAGGAAAATGCTATTTCATTTGTTATAGTTATTAACCTGGAAACTCTGATTCTGAACTTTTTCTTCATGTTTCTCCGCACCAGAAATGATCTTATTGATTCATTTACCTGTAGCTTGGGGCAGTGTCTGTGTTGATACGACAAACAAATATTATATGGATGCTTTTTGTTGCTTGCAATGGCATTATAGAATTTACTCAGTCGCATCGGAAACATAGTGTGGAAGTAGCTGACTTCAGCACATCAAAAGAAAGAGATGATATGCCTGCCAACATTAAAGGTGTATCAATGACCTCTAACTTGAGAAAGCGAAAGGTCAATAATGGCACAAAGAGTCAGAACAAATCTGCTTCAAAAACGTGTGCTCCTATGAGACATTCATCAGGTTATATCTCATTTTCATACAATTTAATAATGATTAAAGCAGTCAGTAAAAATATTATAAGTAATTGATGTTAATTTTAGAATGCAATTGTTACCATACCAGCATCTTCCTAATAGTAACTAGTAAAAATTGAACAAGATGATAGAATCAAGTTAGCGAGGAGTTGGAATTGCTTGCTTACACAGGTGAATAAGTAAAAATAATAATACAAGGAGCCTAGGGCACATAATGGTGTCTTCAGCAACACCTCAAAGATTTAACTTTCTGTACGAGACTTGATGACTGTTTTATGGTTTTCCTTGTTCCATGTCTGTTAACTATGTATCTTCATGTTTTTCTGTGTGATCCAGGATTGCTTGATGAGATTCAGGCCATAATTATTGTTTCATGGAATCATTTCTGGGAGCTTTTGGTTTCCTTCAGTCCTTTCTTTATGGTGTTTGTAGCTTTTGTTGCTTTTGTTTGCTGGAATGGGGGCATAGTTCTAGGTATTGTCTACTTCTGTTATCTTTTCGCTAATAAAATATATGAATATTTTTGTTTTCTTTGATTTCTTTAATTCATTGAACCGCATATAATTTTGAAATTCCCTCCCTGAACTTTAAATAATAAAATTTAGCTCTATCTGACTTTTCAGGTGCTAAAGATGCACATGCAGTTTCTCCCCATTTTGCTCAATTGCTGTATTATGGCATGGTTTCTGCTGTGTTTATGGTTCCTGTCTACTTCTCTTTTGGTCAAGCTGCACATCTGTTCCGAAAATTTTGCAAGAACAAGCTGCTTCACTTCTTTCTGTGGTTCTTGGCATTAACCATTGGTTCTCTTTCCGTGCAATTTTTCAGGTTGGATCATCAAGAAACTGCAGAATGATCAATTTCTAAAATTATTTCTTCTTTAATTATTCTATGAGATTTTTTGGCTCGTCTCAACATAGTTGTTCCATCGAAGGAACTTGGTTTGCCTCTGGTTTATTTTCTTCGTTTGCCTGTTGAAAGTATAATTTGCATCTTTGGATTTCTTGGAAAGTAAAAATATGGTTTAGCATGTTTCATTATATGGCAACATTTTAGTTGAATTAATTCAGATTCTTCTATATTCTTGTAAAATGTTTGTTGACTCCCGCAGCATAGCCCATCCTTATCTCCTAGCAGACAATCGGCATTATCCCTTCTATCTCTGGCGAAAAATAATCAATTTCCATTGGTCAACAAAGTTCCTCATGGTCCCTCTTTACGTTTACTCATGGTTTTCTATCATCAACAACTTGGGTTAGTGCAAAGTCTAAGCCTCCTTTTGTTATACATTTTGCATCAGATGTGAATCTTACAAACATATTAATTAGTTCTTATTTGCAGCAAAGAATCAGAAGCAACTCTGGGTGTTGGCATATTTTTTGGCTTGTGCTGCATCACTTGTTCCTACACCACTGATTGAATTCAGATACTATACCATTCCATTCTTCTTCTTGGTTCTCCACACCAACATTACTGACAGCAAGAGTTGGCTTCTCATGGGGTTCCTATATTTTTCCATCAATTGCTTCACAATATTTATGTTCTTGTTTCGACCATTTTCTTGGAAACATGAAGCTGGGACACAGAGGTTCATATGGTAACATTGCCAGAGACACAGAATTCTTGAAACATTATCTGCTAACAATTCCCAGATACTTGTATAGCTCTTGGGCTTTCTCTCCATGGAAGAGGAGGACTATTCATGGTGGTGGCAGCTTTCAATGAGACACTGCCACCTCAGCACTCGCATTTCTCTTACTCATCGTCTCCCCTATCCATGGTTCCGGTACATCAATACCTTTGCAGATACCGCTTTAGATTGGGTCTTTTTTTTTCCTACTTTACCCTAAACATAAGAAAAAACGTCTTGTAACTGATCATTTTCTATTTATCTTTCCTGCATTTTTTAGTTTACCAGGTTTCATGCTAATATATCAAATTCATAGCCCTTTGATATGGACCATCTGCGCTTTTGTTTCCATGGGAGCCTTTCCCTTTCTTGCAAAAATATGGTTTTGCATTTCATTTTACTGCAAGTATTAATTTTGACTTTTGTCACGTTTCTGAGTTGTCTGGTGTATTGCATGATTAAGTGCAGGTGAATTTTTTTAATTTATTAATTGTTGAGACACAATTTTAGGCACCACAAAAATAACTATCCAATTTTATCCATTTTTCTAGAAAGGGCGTCTGTAAGATATTATCCTTGAATCGTGATTTTGTTGTAGAACCACTTTGAGGGTTTTTTTATGGACAAAAAGATTGTCGATGTGGTTTGACAAATAAAGTGCTTAATTAGGCAATCAAGGTTCTTCACGTCCATTAGTTATGAATTTCAGGCTGGAAATGACTTTTGCAAATCAGGTTGATTAATTAAAACCATGGGCTGTTACCGAAAATGACAGGAACTTTCTCAAAAGAACTTTCTCTTGACTTTGAAATGCTCAAAGAACACTGTAAAACACTTTTGCAAATGTTACTAGAAAATTTTACCCACTTAAATTAGAAAGTTGAAGTTAACATTCACGGAAACTAGCCTATGATCAAGTCATAAAGTATTATAGCCCAAACAATTGAAAATATATATGTATATATATAAAGTATTACAAAAAATAAATCAATACAAAACAATTAATACTTATAAATCAATTAAGGGATGATTACCTTTACACCCAGAGATTTGAAAGCATCTCTTGAAAAATTATCATTATACATGCTATCGTTAGTTCAATTAATGATATTTATAATCACACCAAGTCACTCTTCAAAGTAATGTATAATTACAACTATATCCTCTTTGTTTAGAGGACTTGCTTGTAATGTTATATAATTTTCAGAAGGTATAATTATAATTACACATGAGCTGAACTAATAGTGGGGAATGCAATGGCAATTCTCTAAACTTCAAGTAGTGCTTGATAATTATATTAAACTTGAGGGGTTGTTAAGGTAATTATCCCATCAATTAATAGTAAGAGATACGAAAATTATTAAACAATAATCATATAAATAAACAAAAATCAAACTTAAAGTCAAGACTTTGTAATCTTAATTTTGAAGTCGTACCTTCACCACTCAACATGATGTAAGCTTAATGGGCATGAAGTTGAATTGTTGTACACCACATGGGTTTTGCAATAAAAAGTCATACTCTTACCCAAATTATAAGTCATTCCAAAATTTCAACTACTTCTCTAATATGTGGAAATCCAATTATAGACTATTTCCCACAAAAATTAGTCAGCTGCCCATAAAATTTATAGGATTAGATGTTGAAATGAGAGAACAATCACATCGCATTACACGTTAAGACCCAATTGATATTGATAGTCTAAGAATTAAAAACCAAATTTATAATTTCAAAATCTAAAATGTGACATCGCAGTAGGTCATGAGATCTGAGAGATACCAAAACCACAATTAGTTGTCCCAATATTTAATTATTAATATTTGAAAAGAACCTTTTTTCATGCAACCTTGACTTGTTTGTTAATGTATCTAATTCTTTGGGCAACAATTACTATTATTAATAACCTAACATAGCTTTTACGTGCATCATCTTCCAACAAATCATGCAGTTAAAGTTAGGGCTCATGGGATTGTTTTTTGTCTGCTTTTGTTAGTCAACTATGTATGTGTGTTTCTTAACTTTCTTTGCATAATTGATTATATGCAGGGTTAGTAAATTTTTAACTAGACCACTATGGCGGCTTTCTAGACACTAGAATTCACAAGGGTTTATTTACTTGTTTGTTTGTTTACTTTTATTTTTGTGGACCTAGAACTATAAGTGGTTGGGATTTCACTTAATTTTATGAATAGATACGGTGAGATATTTTGTTTTTCTATGTGCGAGAGAGAGGGAGTTGAATTAATCTCGGATGAATTGCTGACATGTGTTTAATGAGGCTTTAGCCCAAGTGTTAAGATGGAGGCACGTTTGATCAAGAGACCAGGATTTCGAATTTGTTTCTTTAATGAATAGTATGTTATTTTCTATTGAATAGTAGGCTTATATTCTTGTTTATCTCATGATACTTGATGTTAATACTTGATTTAGATGTAATTGTTCATTGATGTAATAAACTTGCTTTGATATAATGAATCATTTCTTAAACAATAAACTTGCTGACACATGGCACTAATCTCAACATCCACTTAATTTCAAGATAATTGAGTAATGACTAAAGGATCTTCATATAATAGCCCTTGATCAATACTTGAAATTCTCAACAAATCCATG
The DNA here is from genome assembly GCA_014898755.1 of Handroanthus guayacan. Classification (NCBI taxonomy): domain Eukaryota; kingdom Viridiplantae; phylum Streptophyta; class Magnoliopsida; order Lamiales; family Bignoniaceae; genus Handroanthus; species Handroanthus guayacan. The sequence continues at coordinate 722,386 of JACFYI010000502.1, forward strand.
GCCCTTTGTTGTTAATTCATACATTATACTAACTTTTGTTTTTTTTTCAAATATTTCATTGGGAAGAAATGAGGAGAGGAATGTGAAACCAAATCTTTTATTTTCAATCCAGTCATGAGGGTAATATAGGCATTGCACAATGCAAATGCCAAAATGAAGCTCGATGTTCATATCACACAATTTTCAATTGGGCACTTAAGTAAACATTCTAATTACAAATTCGATAAAGAATCAAACCAATCAATTATTATTTTTTTATTTTTGATTTATAGAGAGAGCTTCCAACCAATTAGGTATTTCACAAGAAAGATTAGGTACAATTCTTCCTAAACAGAAATGTCGCAATCTATAAATTGCGTCAAAACCTTGATCCTTAAGCAAGGGCATTCATGGATCCTCGGACCTAAACAACAATTATGTGACCAATCACTTTTATAATAAAAAAAAAATAACAAATAATATATTAATTAATTAAATCAAATTAAATAAGTATTATGTGAGCCAGCAAGAACATTATGCGTTTTGAAAGCTAGAAAAGTCTACATATGACTTTTCTTTCATGTCTAGAAAGTCTATATATTAGCTTGCAATGTAGATTTGTGAGTGGATTAAATTAAAACAAAACGCGCAAATGTTTGATAAGACAATGAGTTAATACTAACCATCTCTAACAACTCTCCATATTAATTGCATTGTGAACCCTAATCTAATTGGTCAAGGAAGGTCTTATAATTTATAAATTCAATTTTCACTCAGCGTGTGTGGGCTTCTTTTTTTTTTATTAAATAATTGTTTTATTTGATTTTTTACAATATAATACTTTGTTAATTTTTTTTAATTATTGATCTTTAAATGTTATTAATATGATATATTGATGTAATAATTGGATAGAGTAATGTTTCTTTAGAACACTTAACTCATTTTGGAGGGATGCCTATGTGCTACTACTATTTACTTTTGGTCCAATCTTGTTTACACCAAACCTTAGAATTATTAAGTCTTTTTTCGTTAATTTTTTAATGAATGTTTAAATTATTGGGTTTAATGCAGTAAAAACTTGGTAAATTTGTTTACTATCTTCCGATGCTAAGCATGGTATTTGAGCTATTTTTTTTTATCTGTAAGAATCATCAATCCATCAGAAGTTTAGTCTTTAATCGGTTCAAGAATTTTGACGAAAACAAAAAATTAGTAACACTGAGAAAAATAACGAACTTCAAATTTATTTGATTGATCATGAAACCAACAAGAAATGAGGAAAAACGAAAAGAGAGGGGGGAGGGAGGGGTCGAAGGAAAGCACAACCCTTTCCTTCGATTTTTATTTCTTTCTTTTTTTTTTTTTAATCTTTCTGCAATAACATAGGAATTTTTTCCTTCGTTTTTGACGTGGTTCAAACTTGAGTAAGGGGTTCCACGTTGATAGTATTGATCTTAAATGGTCTCCAATTCTCTGATTATCCATCACGATTCTTTGTTATTCATAATCTGCAGTAATTATTGTACTTTGTGTTAAAAAAAAATAGGCCTCCTGAATACTAGTCGATTGGGAAATTTATATGACTAAGGTCTGGATGCTTAACTTCCTTTTAGTCCACGATCCATTAATTGTATTACGGTGTATAAGATCCCTACTATTATTTTGTGTCGTATCTAATGTAAGTTTACTATTATAGCCTTAAAGGGTATTTTTGGCACATCAGCTTCCTACTTTAAAATGTAGTTTTTGTATTTCAGTAACTAAAACACAAGACCACAGCAAAAGGCACTTTTATGTATACAAACAAAATAAAAAAGAACGAAAGAATTCCCACCAGTCTTCCTATTGAACTTTTATCACTGTCCAAAGGGCACTTCTTGAACAAGAACTCGAAAATAACACCAAGAAAATACAAAAATTTTGAACTTGTATTACATTCCAAGAAAAGGGCAAAAATCTTGGGGTTATCTCCATTTACATTCCCCATTAACCAGTAGACCACACAGAGTTTTCTATCATATTTTGCAACCCTGAAAAGTTAACCTAGATTCATGCTACCAAGTATAAACAACCTCCAAGAGAAACAAAAAATTCACTTAAATTTTCCTATAAAATTTCTTGTCTTGTTCCTATTTCTATCATCTGCAATCCTCTGCTAGTTATACCGATGAACGCCAAATCCTTCCTTCGAAAGAAATAATGATAATCGAGACATCATCATGGTACCTCCTCCGGTCTCCTTGTGGGATATCAAGAAGTTCGTGAAAATCCATACCTAAAAACGTTGTAAAAGTTTTTATCTATTAGATATAGACATATAAATTGTGTGTGTGTGTGCGTGTGCATGTGTGTGTTTGCTGCAAATCTTGTATGGTCGTACCAGCTTCCTTAGCGGCACGAAAAAGCACTTCTTCGACAAGATGTTGAGCCGGATCGCCCTCAGGGAAAGTCGACATGAACATTTCGACTTCTGAAACGGCATCTTCATTGGTGAAGTATTGGTAGAGCCCATCAGAAGAAAGGATCAAGAATTTGTCTTTTGGTTCTAATCTGTGGTGGCAAAGAGATGGTGTACATGTGATGTAGGGGGACGTTCCGATATAATCGATTTGGAACGTTTCCAAAAGCGCATTATTCCATTTGGGCTGAAAAAGCAGATTATAACTCAATAATAATTCACAAAAATCATACACACAGAATGAAAAGTTCATAGATTGGAACAAATTTGATATAGGACTTTCACACAGATACTTGATTGAAGCTTAAGACTAAAGTTGAGGGCTTATGCATAAAAAGAGTTACAAAACTCCAGCTTATTTGCAGCTTATTTTTACCTGTTTGAGAAAGCCGGCTCCAAAAGCCCGGGTGACCTTAAGGGAACGTTTCACTCTATTATTTATAACTGCAAAAGGATCATCTGGATGTGCATTTCTAATCCTTCTGACTTCCTAGGATGATCAAAAACATCAAAATCTGTTAGTACATAAACATTGAGAAGACTTAAAAGAGGACCTAACGAAATTCTTTTTTACCTCTTTAACAGATGTACAATGATCCATTGTGAGCTGACAAGAACTCAAATTATGCACCTGTTCGTATTCATAACCATAGAGTGATTCTTCAGAATCCTTCTTTGTCTTCCCAACTTGAGAATTGTTATCCAATTTTTGAGCTAAAACCGCCCGACTATCCCCAACGTTCATCAAATAAACGTCATCTCCCTTCATCACCATCACAAGAACACAAGATCCCATCAAAGCCAATTCAGGATTCTCCATCAACATCATATCTGCAATCTCCAAATACGAATCTTCCGTTTTCCTCAACGCCTCAGATAACGCTTTCAAAACTCCTAAATGATCAAGGCCATCAAGTCCCAAGTTGCTCAATTTCTCCCTTAACTTGTTGTCAAGATCCGCCCTTTCTTTACCATCCAAACTTTTCGATGACAACAAAGAACTATTAACTGTATTTTCGCAAGATTCAACCTTATCGCACCACAGCAACCCCTTAAGCTCTTTGTAAACATTGGAATACAGATTATTCAACAGAAAATCAGTAGCATCAGGGCCATTAAATCCATCATATATCCCAACAAAAACCCATCCATTTTCTTCGGAAATCACTATATGCACTCTATCCTCACCAGCTTTCCCTTGAGCCCACTGCACATTTTGACTTCCAAAAGATTCATTCCCAACATCATCATTTTCATCAACTAAACTCATTTCACTACTCAAATTGTGACTTGTAATTGTGCTACTATTCCCACTATTACTTACACTCACCACAACATTATTATGTTCTTTGTAATTACTATTCAACTCTTTAGAGAAACTCCAAAAAGATTTAGATATCACCTTTTTGAAATTCCTAACCAAATCCCTTTTCTTGGATTTAGGCCACTGATCAACCTGATTATCCAACGGCCCAGAAGTGAAGATCCGTTCAATCGGGCCGGATAAGAACACACGCTCAATCGGACCGGATCCAGGAACCGAGTTCCTCAGAATCGGGCCGGATTTAACTGTGTGAGTAGAGTTCCTGGGTATTGGTTGGAGGGGAAGAGAGGAGAAAAAATCAGAGCTTTCGAAAGCTGAAGCCTTGTCGAGTGAAGTAGAACTGTTGTATGCAAAAGGGTCGGTTGAAAGAGGTGTGGAGACGTTGGCGGAGATGGCGGCGCCGGAGATGATGCGAAACACCGACGTCTTAGGGGCGGCGGAAGTATCCTCCAACGATTGGGATTTGTAGCAGAAAGAGTGGCCGAATCCTTCGTCGAGAGGGTGCGACAAATACACTGCGATGTCATTTCTTCGCCGGGAAATATCTCCGGCGGCTCCGCCGCCGCAGCAGAGGGTTAGCTTTCGTATTCCGTTTCCCATTTTTCAGAAAACTCAATAAAAAGATTCAATCTTTTTTTAGGGTGGCGGGGACAGAGGGGCTTAAAAGAGCTGGAGCGGAAAGTTCATGGTTATGGTGTTGGGGTTGAAGAAGAAAGAGAGAGCAGTGGAGATGATGATAGGATAAATAAAGAGAGAAAGATAGTTGACTTTTGATATTAAAATTTGGATTTGTTTAATATTCGATGCTTTTGGCTTTGGTGGCTGAGGGCGTTGACTTTGAAAAATATATATATATATATAGACTATGTATAATTCAAACTTTTTCTTTCTCCCTTAGAAATATCTATTTCATTTCATGTTTTATCTTCTATTTTATTATACAAAAACATACTAAATATATTACATCCACAAAATATTGTATTGTCATAAGAAAATATTTTTTTACAATTGACATGTATTTATGACACGGAATAGAAGATGAAATACTATTTTAGAATAGAAGATTCTAACTCTTTTGATGTATTTTTTTCATGATCTTTTTAAAGACTACTTAATATTAATACATGCTAATAATCATTGACAACTTAATAAAAAATTGAGTTCATATCTTTAATTGTTAAATACACTTATATTAAGTGTGTATTATACTGTCACTTTCTTCTGGATAAAGTGGCACGACTTCCTCCTTTTTGTAAGAGATGTGCAAATTCGAATCTTACCGATAATATATGGGTCTTTATCTACTTTACAGTAGTATTTATCTTCCGCATGGTAATTTATTGAATTTATTTTATATTTAGTTCTTGTATTTAATTTTTGAAAAATATTTATGTAACGATTAAATATAATTATTTTTCCCTCAAAAAAAAAAAGAAAAGAAAAGTGGGTATTATACTTAATATATGAAATATATTTTAATTCTTTTATGCACACGCATCAAATATATACTAAATATTACTGTATATAATTTGTATGTGTGTACACACACACATATAATAATAATAATAATATGTCTTATCTTTTCTGTTGTGCGTGTGGGGTTTAAGGGAATGGAATAGAGAATATAATGGTAGGGTGGGGGTAGTAGAGGAATATTTGGATCATAGAAATAATAACAAGTGTTAATATTTGAGAAGGATAGGTGTTGGAAAAACTTGAAGCCTATTGGAAATCCAAAGTCAAAAGGATCCACTTGCAATTTGCACTCTTAAGGTGGAATGCTGATTCAGATGCCATCATGGCCAAAATGCCCCTTCCATTTGAGTGTTTTTATTATTACTCAATTCCTCCTATAATAACATCCTCTTTTGACTTCAAAATTTTAAATTGAGTTAAAAAAAGGGTAATATCTCCATGACGATGTTCTTAGAGATCATTATTGATAGTTAATAATGTTGATTATTATCTTAATAAAATTATCTTGGAAAGTATAGTCATATTTTGGGATGATTTGAAAAGGAAATTGATGCTTACCTTAATTTTTAGTAGCATAAATTCAAAGCTTGGATATAAATATTCTACGTAAATTAGGTCAGATATGATGGATCTTTTTAATAAATGTTTTTTATATTTACCGGAATTTTTAGGTATAATAAATAAAAGCCCACTTTTGTATAAAAATTAAGAATTGGATAGTAAGCTTGAGAAAAATATACCATGTATGTTCCACATTAAAATTTTCATATTATATTAATCATGGTATGATCTACCTCTTAGCTGTATTCAATCACACAAACAAGTAAACATATTAGTTTAGTGATGTTTTTCTAATTAAATTGGTTCTTCTATTAGTGGGAGCAATATTTGTCCAGACACCCAAGAATAAAGCACGATTTCAATGCAAAACACAAGAAAATGATCAAATTAGCTAGGCAATTAAGGGATGCTATATATGGCCTCTAAATAACATATTAAGATCCAAGTAAGACAATGTGGGATAAAAAATAGAAAAGAACCTAAATCGCCAAAACTCATAATCTCTAATATTCAAGGGTTAATTTAATTTATAAGCTCACTCAATTGAGCTAAGAATATGATAATTTTAGCTCATTATCAATGTGCTCATACGCTCCATCTCATATCAAACCTAGGCTAAAATAGTAAACATGCATTCACTCCTAATAAATGAGCAAAAGTTGGCTCGTCATGCCCTATCAATGATTTAGATGATAAATTCCTAACAATAATTTTCAATATTTCTTTAAAGGAAAAAAAAATATTTATATGTTATATATGAAGCATTATATATATATATATATATGTAATTTTCAATTCTTGGGAAGGCTAAAAGATTTGGCTATTAGAAGAATGGAAGGGTTATAACTGCTTTCATTTGAACTATTCCTTTTTGCTTAAATCAAATTTTTCAAAGCCAATTTGGGGATTTACATTATGTGTAACCCGCTTAGTTTCGATGCTAGAAAGGATTATTGCATGAGCTAAGAGAATAATTCCCTTTTTCCTTTGTTATTTAATTTTTATATTTCATCCTTTTTGTTTCACATATATACTAATTTACCCCATACAATATTTGCTTAATCCTTTTATTGGTAATTAGGAGCAATGAATTGGACGCTATATATTCTCTCTTATCCCAATTAAATATCTAAATATCATCCACCTCAAAGATTCCCACTATTTAATTCTTCTTGAGATAAATTTTTGGTATCTATGAAAAAAGAAATAAATAAAATCCCATAAATATTGTAAAGTTTCCTTAGTCCCATCAAAAAGTATAGTTTTATGTTGAAAATAACACCACTACTTGCATGTATTTGCCAGCTATATATTGTTAAGGCAGTAATATTGCTTGACTTAACATGTAAAGAAAATGATTTGTAGTGTTGAAAAATTAAAGGGTTTGACTTTTAAGAAGCTTCATTGAGTTATTAATTATTTAAAATTTTGAATTAGGTTGTAATGAAGATTCAAAGACCCCAAGAACAAGGCTTTCTTTCAGGTGGTTTGAGTTTTTGTACTGTTTGACTTTAATTAATCTTGTTTTTCAAATTTTAATTGTTAATCAAAGCTTTGTTTAAGCCGATATTTTCGCTAATAAAGTTCCCTTTTTCAAACTTATACTTATTTAGCAGTCACTGATATTAATATTTTATATTAATATTTTACATTTATCCGAAAAGGGTTTAGTTTATGTGACTATTAGATCAATGGGAATATAATTAATTATTATGTTGTTAGGGCTATACAGCTTGCATGATCTATTTACATATTTCTTGAACTTTCTAAGTTGTGGTTGAAATCTTGGAAATGATGATACCTCATCTCATTTTACATTAGAGGAGTTATCTATTTAAAAGTAAATTATAAGTTATTCTAAATCTCTTATTGCTAAGGACTTTTTCATAAAATAACTCCTTAAACTAATTTAAGATATATATTGATAGGATAATACTTTGTGACATCATGCCCTTTCTTTTTAGACAAATTGGTACACTATAATATATTGAATTTTGATAACTAAAAAATTGATAGTCATGGTGAAAGCTATGGTTAATAATCCAAAATTACCAGCTACATGAAAAAGATAGTCAATAATCCAAAAAAGTCGAGGTAAAAATATAATTTGCCATAACCTATACTGAGGTGAAAATATAATTTGTCGAGACTTATACTGAGGTCGATTTTCTGCAATTCTTATTGTAACTAAGTATCATTGCCATGGTAAAATTATAGTAAATGACTTTCTACTACTATTATTTCCTATTAATATTAGCTTTCAATAATGGTAATTACTCAAACTTTCTGCATTAGTATATGTTATGTCTTTTGTGGGAACAACAACTAAATATATCTTTTCAAATTCCTTAATCAGATACTTTCTAATAATAATATAAAGTTGACCTTAAAAAAACTTACCCATTAAAATGCATTTCCATACGTCGAACAATATTTTATGAAGTCCATCATTTCATAATTGACGATAAATTTGAATATTAATAGAACATCATAGAAATTCTATAGGTCTATGATGCATTTAATATAGTAAAAAATTATTCAACCCTGATGTTATTTTCACCCGTGACGTGAAAATGTAGGTAAAGAACCTGGCCAATTCATGCATAGTGTTCATGACTAATTCATTGAACCTTTTATCTGAAACGAATAAAAGAAAAAATGTTTGAACACGAGATTTTTGCACATATGTTGACTTTGATGCCTAAGTTTGAACGGTTGTACAACTTCATACAATTTCCAACAGTCAATTTGCATCACATGAACATTTTGAACGATATTTAAATTAAAAAAAAAAGAATATTCCATTCCTAATTTTATGTACTACGGGGTGTTCATAAGAGTTATTTTCAATTATATTTTTAAAAAAAAAATTATAGAGAAAACTACTATAAAGTTGAGAACATTATAAGAAAGGTTGGCTATTGTCATACGATCTATCGTGACACATTTAATGATGCGTCACTATTTATATAATTGGCAATAAAATTAAAAATTTTTAAACTGATGTTCTTTAGGCTTTTAAGTGTAAAAAGAATACTTTTATTGTAATTTCTTTCTAGTGACACAGTCATGTATCATCACATATTAAACTTTCAGCAATTTAACACAACTAATTTCAACATCACAATAGATAACCTTTATTGTAGTGCTGAATATTTGAAAATAAAAATTAAAACATAAAAAATTCGGAGAAGTTGGACAACACGGTGAGTGTTGCTTTTAACTTTTATTTTATACAACTTAAATAACTTTAGAGAATAAAAAAATAAAATCACTACTTTTAAACACTCCAAAATAACTAAAATGAAGTTAAAATAAGAAAAACATAAGTTGAAAACATCACGTATTTATTATTTATAAGCAATTAATTTACCAAAGTGTAGTTTCTACATTATTGTGGACTTACTTGCAATTAAGTACGTGATATTTAGTATGGTCATTAGCTGGGTTGACCCAAGTGCTGGCAAGTTGCCTTGCACAGTTGCACCGATCACATTTTGACTTTTGGAAAGTCAGTGAACCAAGTTAGGGATGCTCAACTTCCTATTTAAGTTTGATTTAAATTTCCTATTGACTTTTCAAAGTTTCATATAAATTTAACTCTTTTTGCATTTTTTCATATATAAGTTTATATTAATTATTAAACAGGTCACGGCACAACCGAAACCCAGGGCTTGGGAGATGCAATGATTGTCTAGCAATCAATATATACAACTTGAAATTGAACTGGTAATAATTTGTTAAAAAAAAAAAAAAATCCAACGATTATATACGAATTGTTTGATAAAACTTCTAAAATTATAACTTTTTCACTGTTTATTTCGTAAGATACAGGTGGCACACTTTTATATACGTTTTATCATTTTTCAACTAATTCAGTTGATGCTGAGTAGAATTCCAATTTTACCTAAAGTAAAAGAATATTTAAAGCAGAACGATTATACTCAACGACTTATATCCATATCCCTTTTAACTATGGATTCGATTCTAAATCAAAATTAAATATTGATGTTTTCATCCAAGTATTTGTACCAAATTGAGTTAGGCCTACCAAAACAACAGTTGAACAGTTGTAACACACAATCTTTTCTTGTACTACTTGTACTAAAATTAACTGAATAAAATCTTTAAAATTTCAAAAAGCATATGCTCCAAGAGCCCTAATCCTTAAGCAAATGAATTAAATACATAAAAATAAAATCGCATCTGCATATCCTTACGAATAATTAAAAAATAAAATAAAATCAAGAGTAGTGTACGACTTTAGACATGTTGGGATGGAATTTATTTCTTTCCAGAAAAGCATTAATATGCTTGCATTATTGCCCAAAGTCAAACCCTAATTTTAATAAAATTACGAAAGTAGGCATATATATCAAATTGGACATCTTCCTAATTTTAAAATCCTAAAGGTCTTCCAGAGAATTATCGAATTTCTTGGAGCACATAGGATTAAAATAAATGAATAGAGATGAGAGTATAAATGCTTTGGTTTATGAATGGAGGACTATTTTTTATAATTGTGTTTAATAATAATAATTAAATTTTATTCTATATAAGAGAGGTGGAGAGAAAAATATTTCTATGCAGGATGAGAAATTGGCAAGTTTGGTAATTATTAATTTGGGGTGTGCCAAAAAAAAAAAAAAAAAGAAGAAGTTATTTTGGTGACTGGGGAGGAATTATAAGTGACACACATATATATGTATGTGAGCTTTAGCTCTATGGTAACCCGAACAACTATATCGTGGAAAATAATTATTTTTAAGTTGTATTTTTGTTGTTTTATCAGTTGAGATCACTTCGTTATCTTTATTTAAATTTTCGGAAAATTTAAGAGATGTTTCGATTATTGTTGAGTTAGAGTTTCATTAAATGAAAAGGAGTTATGAATTAATTTATGAAAATTCTTATATTTTTAGCGTGCCTAGGAATGTTCTGATTCATTTAGAATTTAAAAATCCACTTGCATAAATGTTGCTTGTAACTTTCAATTATTATTACTGTTGTTGTCATTGTTGAGTAATATTTGTAAGATTTCATTCTTCTTTTTTAAAGATTTGAAGAAGATTTGAAGATGTGTTTCCATAAATTCTTTAAAAATAATAGCTTCAGCTCCATCACGTCTATCTGTTATGAATTTGGAATATCATTACCAAAAATTATCTGAGTTGACTTTTTACATGTCTCAGAAGCTCTCTACATACAGTATCTATTTTATTGTATAGATGCATATTAAGTATATCACATCTATAATACTATATTTTTATAAAAAAAATATTTTTTTACACTTGACATATATTTAAAGATCAGAATCGTAGACAAAATAACAACTTGGAAAAGAGGATTCTACCCGCAATAATTATTGCATTGCATAGCGCATGGTATGTCAATTAGGCTGGGTACATGGCGCAAATCCAATTCAGCTTCTTCATTAAGAGCTGTCCATCACATTTCTACGGCCCATTGGCTCTCACGCTTTCGAATTGTATGAACAAATTTTTGGATATTGGGCTAAGCCCATTAATCAATAAACTACTCAGTCCATAGATAACAATGCCAATGATATGGCCCGATCCAAGTTAATAAATTGGACTCCCAAGTTATGATATGGCCCGATCAAACATTTAAACAAACGTAGAATTTAAGGGCAAAATGTCCTCTGAATTTTACAAAATTTTATCTTTTTATATTTCTTTCTTTCTTTCTTTCCTTTTTTTTTTTTTCATTTTTGAAGGTTTTACTTTCGTTTGGATTTCTATAGGTACAAGTTTCAGAGATTTTTATAATCTTCCTTTTTTTTTTCCTTGTTAATGAAAGAAAGAAAATAATAAATAATTATACTATTTTCAGAAAAAGCCTTATAACTGACCTATGATATCTTAGGGAACATATGTAAATTCCATAATGTAAATATTGTGATAAGAGTGGGAAATTGTCTTCTGACTAACTGATAGACTTTTGTCTATGATAAAAAAGTTCTTTGGTATAATGTTCTCTTGAGAAGCCTTGGATTCCCTTGTCTTGTTAACAAGATAGAGGCCTCATATTAAGAGGTTATCCGTTATTAGTTCGATTTTTACCTACATGTGTGGACTTTTTCTTATCGAGTGGTAGTTTTGAATTTTTGAAAAGAACGTCCCTAAATTTCTAATCAATCTACCATCAAACCAACTATAATAGAATAATAATATTATTAATTTTTTTGTTATTAATAATGGTCTTAAATTTTAAAGAATGTGAAAAAATACAAACCCATGAGCCAGCTGAAGAGCTTGTGAACATTTATCTTAGAGCTCAAGCTCAGTTCAATAAAAAGTCGAAGCTCGATAAGCTCAAACTTGAGCACAGGTTGAGCCTTCGCTTATTAAGCTTATGAACCAACTCAACTCATCTACTCCCCTACTTGCTCCTTCAAAACCATTCAAAGAATAGTGATTTGCTGGTCTTTATCTAGATTCGAGGACACTATTTTTTCACCTCAAATTAAGAACATTAGTAGTGATCTAAGACGTACATTAACAGCTAATATTAACATCTTCTAGTACAAAATGTACTCCAAGAGGTTTCTAATTAGTACTGAAAGAGGTGAAAAAATAATTCAAGGGTTGGACTTGGGCACATCGAAAAGGGATTCCCCATCCACAGCAAACGGAGGAAGTTCATTTATACCCCACTTCCATATCAATAAGATCTCAGAAAAAGCACTACTGTTTCTACTTTTCCTTTCCCATGTCTCTTTTGGCGCATTTCCCCCCTTTTTCTTTGTTCTTTAGTCTTTACATGGAAGATAGGTCACTTCAAATGGTTGAAAGCTAAGGTTATAAGTCCTCATCAATGAGCAGCCCATGTGGTGAGATGCAGATAGAAGAAGGATAAGTTCTTTCAGATTTTAATATATACATATATATATATATATATGTATGTATTGAGTTATGAAGACCATTCTTTTAGTTCATGGCTTAAGTACCATGGGAATCCATTAAGGGTATTTGCTTTACTAAGTGGGAGTTTGGCATTACATTTGTCAACAGCATTTAGCTTAGAGTTATTGCAAAATGATTGTGAAAATATTTAATTGGTAAAGTAATTCCTGCATTTAGAAAAGTAATTTTAAATTAAAACTAGTCGAAATCTACTTATACTTTTTTATCGAATGGGTTTCATAAAACTATTAAAATAAAAAAAAAGTAAAAAAAAATATTTTTTAGGCAAACACCCATCACATAAATCTAAACCACTTTCTGGCTTACAGGTATAAATACTCTCAACTTTTATATATTACTCAGTTTTATTTAACTTCTCAATTTCTTTAAATGAAAATCATTTCTTTTTACTGTAAAAGCAAATACCAAAAACCCTCAAAATAGAGATAATCACCTCCGCACCCTGTGATGTTGGTTTGATAAAAAAATGCCCACTTTGTTTAAGAAATCACTACAAGAAAAAATAACAAAAGTGACAAAAAATTGAGTGACAATATAAAAATTATCACTAATTCTATATAAATAGTGATAAAAAATCATATTTTGTCACAAAAAAGATTTTTAACAAACTTAATAGTGACAACAATGTGTTTATATTGTCACCATAGACAATTAGTGACATATATATAGTGACTACCTAGTGACAATGAAAATTTTGTCACTAAATTACAGTGACAATTTTTTTTTGTCACTAGGTTGTCACTATATATGTGTCATTAATTATTTATAGTGACAATTTAAAACACCATCTTTTGTCACTAATAAGCTATATAGTGACAATATTTAAAATATTGTCACCAAACTCATATAATTAGTGACACAATTAAAGTTATTGTCACTTAAAACCTATAATTAATGACAATTTTTATATTGTCACACATTTTTTTGTCACTCAAAATAGACTTTTTTGTAGTGAATTATATATAGTCACAACTCAAGTTGTTAGTTCAGCTAACAGAAAACTTAATGGAGCACGTGTAATACTATAATAAACTACTTGAAAATTTAATATATTGATTGAAATATTACAAGTAAGCCGTTGCTAATTTAATGACAAATAGTGCTATTGTAATTTCTCATGCAAGTCATATGGATTGTTTTCGTGATTAAATAGAATTTTGTGATTCTTGAAATAATTGTCCCTTATAAATATTATGATATAAGTATCCAACTTATAATGGCCGTGACTTCTTTTGCTCACAAATTGAATTATTCAATTGTTGGAAAGTTTAGATAGTAATTGTAAAAGATGCTTGCATGTTTAATTCTTTCAATTGGTGGGAAGAAAGTGAATTAGATCCTGTCATAATATGTAATTTACTTTCGCACATTTTTAATAATACTTTTGAGAATTAATTAATTAATTAATTGTGGGCCTTTCACATCACAAATTCATAACAAAGTTGAGATGCACTTTTGTATAGATTTCTCCTTATTTTACACCGAGGCCTAGTCTGGTTGGATTTTTTATTAATCCTATGATTATATTTCTCACGATAATCAACATGTTTTGTAATGATTATTTCATATTTTTAAAGTTATTTGGTTAGTATTATAAATTTTCACAATCTTACCAGACCAGTTTGGTTGGCTTAATTTCACTGGATAATAGTTTTATTAAAAAAAAAAAAAAAGTATTTGATAAATATTCCCAACCGGAAAAGTGTGTTTAAGTATCATTCTTTTTTGACATAGTTATGAGTCCAAAGGTTTAATACGGCTCTAGTATTTATAATCAAGCCCAACCAAATTAATAATTAAGTTGGATAAAAAACCATTGTTATACCAAATTATTCCAATCAAACTAGTCCTTGGCATATTATTATGAAAAGTGACGTTACCTATAGCTTCTGAATTTCACAACTTTTGAATGATTATATTCTTATTTGTATAGACTTTTTTGTGTACATGCAACAACTTTTTGAGATAATTGCGTTTGGATAAACACAAATTGCAATTTTTTGAGTATAGAGTAGGTAAGAAGCCATTTTCAATATGTAAAATCAACTGAACTCGGAGAAAAATGATGTGCCCAAGTACTTATTATGTGTAGACTTTTTAAGACATATAGATTTTCAATGTTTTTAAATTAATTATTTCAAGGTTTTCATCATAAAACACCACTTGGATGTTTCCTTACAAAGAAATCTAACTAAACCTCCAAACTCAGTTCCATATCCAAATATGATGTCATAGCTCTTATTAATGTCGTTCTAGATCTTTCATTTCCTATGGTCCACAACAATCAGCAAATCACATCCATATTTAATAATCAATGGATCTGCACAAAATTCAACACCAAAGACCTCTTTCCAATGAATGATCTAGCACCGGTCCTAAGTTTGTCTTCCGATAGTCAATTTAAGGCTGATGCATCTCGGAATAAGTGAATAATTGACAAAATGAATGATTAGGTGTGAGAATAGATTGTTTAGTACTAATAATGATATATTTATTTTGAAAAATTAAATTAATAATAAAAATAATACCATATTTATATTTGTTGATAAAATATAATTGATTGGGAATAATTTTCGAAAATGTCCTGTGATATAAAATATCAAAGAGAAAAAAGTAAAAAAAAAAAAAAGAAGGAAAGAAAGAAAGAAAGAAAAAGTAATAATACCATGTGATTAAGTGTACGATGTGATTGTTTAATATTAATATTCATATGTTTATTTTTGGAGATTATATGAGTGATAAAAATAATATCAGATTTATATTTGTTGATAAATTATAGTTAATTCGGGATAATTCCCATTATACCCTTGATATAATTTTTTTTTTAAAAAAAGAAGAAAACAAATTTAGATTTTATACTTTTGTTTTCATCAAATCTCTCTCTGTAAAAAAATCCCACTATGAGGGGTGATTTGGAAATTGTAATTTCTAGACAAATTTATATTGGCTAATGAATTAGCTTATCACATCCCCTTTATTGTGATAAATTATCAAGAAAATTGGCCAATTAGTAACGGGCTCTTTGTTGATCATGGGCCCATGGCCTAGTACATTTGTTTATCAATCATGGTAAACAATGTATTAAGTCATATTATTTGATTTATTAACCTTATCACTAAATGTAAATGAAGCTTTAATTTAAGCTTGACTTGATGGGTCTTTGTAAAACACACAATAGGTTTAATCTTGAAAATAGATAAGAACGTTAAGATTGCTAGCGAAGTTCCAAGAAAAGTTCTTTTATGTCTAAATTAGTAAAAGTTGGATAATAAGTTTAAAGTTGGTAAAAGTGACTTGAAAATAAAGAAAGTGATCCATTTAGTTTGAACCTCACTCGATAGTTACAATTTTCGTATGATGTAAATTTGTATGATCACGTATAGATATCTTTACAAGATGATACTCAGACAATAACTATTAAAAATTGAATCAGAGCAAATCAAACTAGACTCACCCAAAAAAAATACAAATCTTGAATTGTTCTTAAAATGTCTCTAAAGTCACAAAAGGGGAGATCAGAATCTAATTTAAATCTTCATTTCTTAAAGAGGTAAAAAAATAATAATATATATAAAAAAAAGCACTTCTTTTTTATGAGAAAAATACTAACTTTTTAAAATTGTTAATTATACAAAAAAAAAAGGACTTGCTTACTAAATGCTCTTTTCCATTTTTCCATGGAAACGGAAGAAGATAAAGAAGTGGTGGGGTATGGCGGTACAGTTGTGGGCCAACGTACTCGCTTCACTAGATGTAGCCACGTGTACGGAGGATGTCCACCACTCTGTCACCCTCACTTCACTATAAAATGGAGGCAATGGCTCCTTCTCACCCTACTCGAAGCATTCTCTGCAAGTTAGATATTTGTTAGTTACTTCTAAATTGCAATTTCCTTTCCCGAATTAAATTTAAGAAAAATGTCTTGCTGCGGAGGAAACTGTGGCTGTGGCTCCGGCTGCAAGTGCGGCAGCGGCTGCGGAGGGTAATTCTCCAATATCCTTTTGTTTGATCGTTTTTATGAAAATCTATTATAATTTTTTCTGATTATTTCGTCTGGAATCGCGAGAATTTTCGATATGTACATGCGTACTGACTACGATCTGAATAATCAGAAAGCTTATTTCTATCGATTATTGAAAATTGAGATAAGCTATAATTTCTTGACAACTACTAATGCGATTACTTGTGCAGTTGCAAGATGTACCCAGACCTGAGCTACTCAGAGGTCTCCGGCGCCACCACTGAGGCCGTCGTGCTCGGCGTTGCTCCTCAGAAGACGTATGCATCCGTTTCAATTCTATATTCCTGTAATTTCTTTTGGTTGAAAAAAAGTTACATATAAATTTAATTTATTTTCATTTTTATTTTATTTTTTGGAATATTATGCAGATACTTTGAGGAATCAGAGACAGTGATGGGCGTTGCAGAGAATGGCTGCAAGTGTGGAGACAACTGTACCTGCAATCCGTGTAATTGCAAATGAATTGGGTCTGGCCCAAAACTAATTGGGCTCTGAAGCGGAGATGAAGAAGAAAAGAAGATTGGTACTAATATTATGTAGTATTTGGAGCTTGTATTTTATTATTACTAAAGGGCTAAAATTATGTGAAATCATCATGTTGTAATGATGGAGGTATAACTTTATTTTTGCTCTTTTGTAATAAAAGTAGCCTTGTGAGGTTTGCAAATGGTTGCTTTTGTATTGTGTTTGAAGTCTGGTTATCTGTACTTGAAAAAATGAATTAATATTAACATCTCTGCTGCTGTTTGTTGGAGTCCTCATGTTAATAAACTTTAAATCAATTGAAAGCTCCTTTTGTTTATCTTAGTTTATTTTGATTTTTGTTGCCTATAATTTATCAATGATAGGAATACTTTGCCATTGAGTCATTTATTTTCTCATTTCATCATACGGATGATGGTAAGTGATAATTCTACAGTTTTATATTTATATAAAAAATATAATATACGTATTTAAGATATAGAATAAAAAGTAAAATATTATTTTAAAATGAACCAAAAACTATCCACCCATCCAAAGTTAACACAATTTCCTATCTCTTAATAATCACACATTCACACTTTTCGAGGGATGAGGATATTTTAGACTATAAGACAAATTTTGGCGTTGTTAGTCAATGATGGGGTCTGGCGGCTAGTGTCTGAATGAAATTGTGCCACGGGATTATGTGGGATGTGTCGGTGTAGTACAAGTCTCTTTAAAATATTTCATAAAATATTTGCTTGAAAATTTATAAGATGTGAAAGTTTTTTGTAAAATGGTTGTAAACTTTCAAAATAAATTATTAAGAGCTAGTAAATATTTTTAAGAAAAATAAAGAGTTCCTAAATTTTAAATTTTTAACACGCTCTTCTTATTTTAATTATCCAACATTTCAATAATTTATTTTTAAAATAAGAATTAACATCTTATAAATTTCAAATATCTTCTAATATCTAGCCAAACATCCTCTAAATAATTAGTGCGTTACACTATTCCATGTTCAAATTATTTATCATATTAATAAAGTCTAAGCAGCATTGTGAATCACGATTCTTTTCGCATTAAGTACAAGAATTTCTTTCACAAATCAAGGAGGAAAGATCTACTCTATTAATGAACCAAATTGCATGAATTACATCTCAAAGCCAATGGTACAACAACACTTATACAAATAAATACAGAACCAAACAGATAGGAAAGAAGAGAAAAAGATGGAGATAAACACATACTTCCTCCTATTTCACTCCGCAGATATTTTAAGTCATTAGCAAATAAGATCAACACAACTAGCTGTTGTGGGCCAGTTTCTCTAGTACTCCTCTTGCAGCCCTTCCAAACAAGTTATGGACTTGTTTCGATGAAAGGCCTATCTTCTCCAGGTCACTTAGCTGCAATCATCAAAAGAATCAAAATTTAGCTAAATTTTCGGAGTTCAGTCCCAACACGTAGTTCACAAATGTGTCGTCGCATTCATGTTTCTTACAGATTTCACTGGGCTTGTTTCTCTCAGCTCAATGATGTACTCCGCCATCTTCTGTCCGATTCCCTGGATAAGTAAAATAAGCTTCTCATTTGTGCCTTCAATGTAGTACGAAGTATATATTGGCAGTGTTTTTATTGCTGGCTTCCAGCTTTTAGCCATAGAAAAATGCTTTGAAGAGTTTTTTGTAAAACGATTTCTGCTTTTGCTAGTAAGAATTTAAGCTAAGATCCTCAAAGCACCTTGATTCTGCTTCTATTTTTCAATTAAGAAAATGCTACATTATTCTTATTTGATAAAGTGTGAGAATATTATTTCTGGTGGCAAGATAATAATTTAAAATATTAAAGCTGCAGAAAATTAATTATTTTCAAAATTGGCGTGTAGTAGTTGCAAGCGCCCTCAAATATTATTACTTACTTTTAATATTAATTTTTCAACTTTTGAATATAAAATTCACTTCTTTTCGAATCAGAAGCAATACAAAACATCGTGATAATTCTTTTCTTTTCTTTTCTTTTTTCCCCTGTTCAAATCAGAAGTCTTACCTTTAATTCCATTAGCTCCTCCCTGGACAATGCAGTAGCAGGGACATTAACATGGGTTTCATTGTAAACCAAGATAAACAGGAGATGGCAATCAAAGGAAGTTACCTGTTGGCTGTATTCAAGAATTCGATGTATTCTTGGACAAGAGAGATCTGTCCATTAAATCAATTACGTTGATCAGAATGGAAAAACAGCAATGATGTATAATTTACGAGGTCCAGAAATGGGCACATACCTTTAAGCTAGAACTGCGGGCAGTAAATTTATCAAGCGGGGTGTCTAATTCTTGGAAGTTATTTTCTCCATCAAATGGTATGGGACGTGACTTAGGAGTCTTTGGATCTAAAGGAACAAAGTGGGAGTTGCCAGTGTTACAGTTAATAGGAGAAAGGGCTTTTCTATTGGGGGTCCGAAGTGCTTTAACTTTCTCGTTCGCTGGTGACAGGCTGATTGTGTCAACACATTTTGTTGCTTCCTCCTCAACGAGCAATGATTCATCTGAGAAAGGGATGATATGTTACATGTTTGTAGAGTAGTCTAATCTTCTGGAGAAAGGAAATTGGTGATTCTCAGTATGTGTGATCAAAATGCATTGAGATAATTTACCTGGTAAACAAGGATTTGATTCTGATGCATCTCCATGAACTGGGATGCCAGGCATTTGTTTATTAGTTTCGTCAGCAGCAGCAAGATTTTGAGCCTGTGAAATGACATAAAATGATTACTGAGCCATATAATAATGAGAAATTAGAGAATAAACTTGCACAAGTACAAAGAATACAGAAACAGCAGTAACATTTGCCTCTCTCCCCGTAAGGCAGACAAGGACATTGTGATTTTACAACACAGTCTAAAGCATTTCATGGGACTTTAAACATAACCTGCAAGTAGGTCTCTGAGTTAACACTTAACTTCTGATTATGATCTGCAGAACCTCCACCATGAAATAGATTTCTGCCGGCTAATCTTGGACTCCTGCGGATAAATCTAAGTGCTGAATATCCAGGGCATGGATTGAGTAGTGTGGCAAGATAAAGATTCAAATTTGTTACCTTTGTTTTGAATTCAGAGAGTGTTGGTCTCTAGATGCTTTCGTTTCACTTGTACACATGTTCAATTTCCTTGTGGATTTCACCGAACTGGGAGTTTTGCCAAGAAATGGAGTACGACATAGCCCCATTCGTTGAGCACTTTTCGTTTTTCCTTTTGATTCTAGCCATGCAAGAAGCTTCGCCTCCATGTCAACTTTCAAATTAGAATTGGCACTTTTCTGAGCTGAGCATACAAAATTAGAAACATGGCGAGACCTAGCTGCCAAGCTAACTGTATGAACAGATTCTTGGTACTCCCCTGGATTCTATAGCCAAAAACAACATGAGTTGATAAGTACTTCCCTAGAATTTTAGAATTTTGAAAATAGGAGATGCATAAAAAAGATTTGTTCATATACCAAACAGGCAACCATAAGAGCACGACTTGTCCCTCCAAGAGAATCCTGCAATATGCGTGTCAATTTGCTTTCTCTGTAAGGTATTCTGGGCATGTTGTTATTAAGTGCATAAATCACATTCGACAGTGCAAACAGAGATTGGTTTATCTTCGCACTCTCTTGAAGTCGAATTCCTTCATTGCATGTCCTTCGGTTGTCTTCATTACCTAATTTAATTCAGTATAATATTCTAATATTAAAAGACCCTTGATGAGATCCATAAGCTAGAACACAAAAAAGTATGGAAGTATTCAGCAACCTGCCAAATCAATGAGATTAAGCTTTCCAGTGACAACATTATCAACACTATCACGAGAAGGGGTTTTAACCATAATCACAAGAACCCCATGGCTCCTGCTCGATACATCATTGAGGCCCGTGTGTGCAACCTTTCGCCTCTGAAGAGCAAAAGAGAAAATCTCTTGGAATTTTGTAAATGAGTCCACTTCGACTTGAGCCAATCCCTTGAGGTGCATCTGTCCGTTTTTGTCATTCCAAACCATGATCTCCTTTTCTTTAGGTTCTAATAGATCATAACATTTATCCAGGTAGATTTCATAGTAAGATATTGCAACGGTATTTCCTGTACTCTTGCATATAGACAAGATGTTGGATATGGCAAGCGGCATCAAACCAGGTATCTGATCACTCCCCTGCACAGTCATTTTTTCCTAATACAGATTAAAATGGTGTTCGGATTTTGGATGAGCTTACAAGACCTTCAAAACATGTTATAAGAAGTTATAAAGTGTTTGCAATTATTTCTACAAAAGAGTAACGAGCGTCTAACTTATTTCTAACATCAACATGTTTTTTTAAAAAAATAAAAAAAAAAAAAAACCTCCAAGATCTTATTCTATTCCAACACCGATAACTTATTTTAAAATAAAATCTAAAGGCTGTACCACTTAGGAGCTTATATTATGTTTCAAATAAGCTCACCTAAACACCCTCTAAGTTGCAAGAAAGCTACAAATAAATTAAACTAAAATTAAACTCCCAACCTTGTTGGATCTGATAGTAAAGGAAAATAAAGACTTTGTTTGTTCATAGAAATAAAACCTGCATAGTGTAAGTCTTTCCACTGCCGGTGGCCCCATAAGCAAAAACAGTTGCATTATAACCCTCAAAAATCCCTGGAATCAAAGGCTTAACTTCTCTCTCAAAAATCTGGCTCACATTGTTGTCATCCTGCCCGAAAAAAGCGTCCAATTTGTAGCACTCATTTCGACTACACAAACAAAAAGAAGAGAAGGAAAAATAAAATAGAATAAAATCAAGCCCCACAACCCAAAATCGAAATTCAAATCTGTCAAACTTAAATCCAAAAAATTAGAGTCTTGAAACGAAACCAACAGCAAACCTCGTTTCTTGATCTTTGAGAAGAACAGTAACTTCATCACAAGAAGACTCTGATTCTTGGAGAGAAACGCAGGAGATAGGGTTTCCATTTCTTGAAGAAATTTCTTGATGAAGAAAGGGTCGAATCCTTATGATAACTCTGACCTTTGAAACTGAAGTTGGTTGGTTGTGAATCTTCGCAGGGGTGGAAAACATTTCTGCTTGATCCACGTTATTCAAAGATTTTACTAGTTCGGTAGCCATAAGAACAGAGATTCCTTGAAGCACAATTGCTGAAAGCAGGAAATATCGGTAGACCGTTAAAAGGGAGAGGGGGTTTTAAACTTTCGAATGAGCAGTTTGAAAGTTCAAATTGAATCAATCCACAAATGGAAAAATTGAAATCTGGGCCTGGGATTCGGGTATCATTAGTTTGTGGGCCAGAAAAAGAACCAAATCCGTGGTGGGCTTCAAAAAGATCCAGACAATTATAAAATTATTAATTTTATCATAATTCTTTTTTTCTTGAGACAATTAATTTTATCGTAATTACTATTAGCAGAATAAAATATTATAATTACAGGATGCTTTCCTCTTTGGGATAATTAGACACTAATAGAATACATCATAAAATTATCATAACTACGTGTATAACTCAACGTATGCGAAGAGAATAATCAAAATATATCATCTATGTACTAAAGTATAATATATTTTAATGTATATATATTTAATAATTAGAATGTAATTAATTACATAATTTAATTTAAATACATAATTCAGTGAATTATGATTTTTGAGTGAGTTATGAGTTATTACCAAAGTGATTCATTGAGTGAGTTATAATAACTTAATTTTAAGAGATACTTTAAAGACATTATTATATAAAAAAAAAAAAAAAAAACACCACTAAGAAACCTGATGAATTTGTAGATGATAAGGCTTAGATTATTTTAGAATTTGAACTTGACTTCTTACTTTGCCAAATTCCCAAATGAATATTCTTAAAATAATCAAAATACGAGGATATAGATAATCAGTAAAAAGTATAAGGAGTTCACTACAATTAATTTTTACACATTATAAAAAATGTGATTCATGTTAAATCTATTAAAAAAATAATCAAACCCATAAAGAATGGTAAAATAACACTATTTTATTTTTAGGAATTAAAATTCTCCATGATCAGTTATACCTCGAACGGAGTCTTATTTGGAATGAATCTCTTCGTTGTGTAATCCCCCATATAAAATACGAGAACATGGAGAAAGAAAGAACACGGAAAACAGACAAAGCGGAAATAGGAAGAGGGGAAAAGCGGGGATAGCCAAAGGAGGAGAAAGACAGGGCTGTGCGCCGACGAAGCCTGTTGACCGTTGGCCTCCGCCGGTGACGGCTTGATCATAGGTATGTGCTGATTTCTTTAGTATCAGCACTCTCAACTAGGGTTTCTTCACATAATTGCTCTTTTTTTCCCGCGCAATAACTGCTTGCCTGGTGCGCCTTCTCCTCGTCGTTGACTACTATGTGATCTGGTGTATAGTTTTTAAGTTAATAGTATATGGTTGATCTGCTTCAAAAGTTGCGATTACTGATTTGTTTAAGAATGTGATTGCTTGCCTAAAATACTTAATTTTGGTTTCTTTGCGAGCTTGGGTTGTTGGTAAAGAATGTTGGACTTTTTTGGTGAGATGTTCGAGAACTTGAATTTTCTGGGAAGAAATTATGGGATTTGAGATTTTACTGGATGTACATCTATTTTTTCAGTTCCAGTGGTGTGTCCTTGTGTATATTCGTCTTTTGTGCATCTCCTTTGTAATTAAGAGGATGGTGAATTATTTAATTTACGGGATACTGCAAAATAATTCTGTTTGGAGATGGGATGGCTAGAGGTTTTTGATTTGGTGATCCTCAGCGATGCTACCGTTTCTCTGTTAATGTAATGGGACTTGAGCTGTTTTTCATGGTCCTCTTAAGTAGTTTTATTTGAAATCCTCTTTAAAAGCTTATTGACAACCGCTGTTCCGGCACCTGACTGTGTTAATCCAATAAGCATATTCATGTAGGGTGATATCTATCTAATGAAACTAAGGCATATTTTGGACTTCTTACAATGAAAAACAATAAAAATATTGGATCCTGGATCGTAGAATTAGAAAGCTTAGGGTGTGCGTGTTATGAAACCGAGAGTAGCTTTTCGTTGTTCATCCATTGTTCATAGCATCTGTTACACATTTAGATGGTCACATTTATGTGATTCTATTTTCTGGTCTTAAATTTATTTCTCACACCTCATATTAACAATCTTTATGGGAAACTGATAGCGTAGTTCCCTGATCAGTTCTATTAGGTTTTCAACAAGTCAATATTAAGTTTGTTCACATCGCCCTTTTCAGTATTTGCAAGATCTCACTTCTGATTTTGAAATCAATTATTCAATGAAATCTTTGTTTTCCAATGGCCGAGTCTAATCCTCCTTACACTTTGGACTTGCATCAGTATAGAGTCTCTTGCCAACTGATTAAGTAAAATGGACGATCAGAAGCATATGCCAACAAACGGTGCTTTGGTTAACAAGCCTAGAAGAAAGAAACCTACATCACAAGACCCTGAAATGTTTCAATCACCTGGGAATGGTGTGAAAAGATCCCATGAGATACGAGCCTTTTCCAGTCAAAGGGGGCAGAAGGGCTCTAAAAGACTTCCGATAAATGAAGTTTCACCAGTGATCCAACCAGAGAGAATAATCCCAGATTCACTACCAGATCCTTCATCATCTGGAAATGAATATAGAGCTCTTAGGCGAAAGTATTTGCTCTTGGAGGAGGAAAGCTTTGGACTAGGAAGAGAGTTAAAGGCAGTTGAAGATGATATCAAGTCCCTTGAAGAGGAGAAGCTATCATTATTGGATGAGCTCGTTGTCTTAGAAGGCCTGATTGATCGTTCAGAGATTCAACCTCAAGGTCATAGATTGCAATGAGGTCACTATAATCTTACTATATGTTATTAGGCCCCCTACTTGTTGGTACATGAAGGAACTTTGTCTCTGTGTCGCAAAATATCTTTTCTTGTTTTAGCATTTGACTACTTAAAAATATCCCTTCTTGTTTAGTTGTATCTATGAAGAACTAGTTCTTCTAAATGATAGGACATAAATTGGAATACCAGAAAAGTGTATCAAATGTGCATATGTTTATTTTCTGCTTCATCGCAAAGAAAATTTTCAGTTTATTAGTTAAGTGCATTAGTCTGCATTTTATTTTGTGACATTGTTTCGAACTTTCTCCTTAGCTGATATGCTCTTCCTTGCTAATTCTGATGAAATTAGATCTAATTATAAAGACACTTCTTGTGGTCTGTGAAATGATAAGAACACCCTATATACTCAGTTAACGGAGCATGTATGACAATATAATTAGATCTTTTGAAAGTTGTAGCATATTGGAATAACAAGGGATTTAGTTGTTGAGTTTCAATAAATTTATTAAATTTCTAAGGGTTCAATTGTAATATTACACTCTTTTTTTTTTTTTTTTTTTTAGTTTTCTATCCTTCAAACTAACAATATGAGATATTATTATAATTTTTCAAATCACTAGGGTTATTTCTTTAATTAGACTAAATAGTTGCTTTGTCATTGTTTTTGTCATCTTATCCGACATTAAACCATTGCAGTCACTTTAACAAAAAGAGAACCAATGCATCAAACTCCTCAGCATGCAGCAGCTCTCATTGCATGTACAACACAAAATTGCATCACATATCCTTTATGACAACAGAAAAACATCCACAAAAAGAATCCCAACAGTTAAAATTATTACACATCACCAATCTAAATAGAAAAACAAAAATAATTCAGCCAGATTAATCCAAATTATCCGGCGACCGGATCATAGATATATGGAGTTGTAGTTTTACATGATCAAATTTATTCAATAATACTCCAGAAAAACAGAGATTTAACGCTGGACCAATAGTACAAACTTTAAATCAGTCATCGGCCATTTGGTTCAGAAGCAATAGTTCTGCATCCCATCTGTTCAAGAAACTTAGTTAAACGCAAGTGTTTGGCAGCCCACTGCTCAGCCAGCTTCTGCTCTTTAGCTTCTGCTTCCCTCCTTAATCCAGCTAACTGTTCCCTATATTCAGCTTCAATCCGATCCAAAGTAGCTTTCTGCTCTTCCCTAAGAGCTTTCACTTTTGCTTCGATAACCTCCATTTTCTCCTTCCTTCGAGAAGCTTTCTCCGATTCCAACTGCAGTTCCAACCGTTTCAATCTCCACGCAGCTTCGTTTCTATGTGCTGTCAAAGCTCGATGCCCTTCTTCCAATTCTCTACAGCACTCCATAAGTTCGGTTAACATCAGATTATTGTCTCCAAGAATTGGAGCAATCCCGAGAGAGGGGGAGATGTTTTCGGGAAACCTACGATCCATTTGTAACCATCTGATTGCTGGGGCAGGAGGTATAGCCGAGGGTGAAAGGCTTAGAGTCACTGATGGAGATGGTGGCCTAATCGTTGTCGTCAAGCTAGAACTAGCTAACCACGGAGGAAGCACGGATGGTGGTGCCGAAGGGGGAGTTGTATCAGAATAAAGAAATTCACCATTAGTAGATGCCATTGTGATTCGTTCGTTAACGAGCTTCTCTGCAAACGTCTCCAAAATATGATTATATTTGCCCTGTTGGATCGGGTCTATAATCTTGTTGTTCTCCTTTTGTTGCCGTTGTTGTTTTTCTTTGAAAACCTCCCACCACTTTCCAAGTCTCTTCGCAGTTCGTCCGGGAACTTCAGCTGCGATCTTTTTCCACTTGTTGCCGTGTTTGGCTTGGAGATGGATAACAAGACGTTGCTCCTCTTCAGTTAGGGATCCTTTCTTGATTCCGGGTTTGAGATAGTTTTTCCAACGTTCTAAGCAGGATTTCGCGTCCCGGTTGAGGGGCTTGTTCATGCGATCCGAGACGAGGTGCCACTCTCTTGGGCCATATTGTTTGACATATGCACGTAATAGAGCATCCTCTTCAGGTCGCCATCGTTGCCTTTCCTTCATTTCCCAACACGAAAGCGCTTGTCCATGGCCTTTCACACTTCATAGCTATCTGATAATACAGAGAAGATGAAATGATCATTGACTACGCCTGATTATAGACAAAACGGAAAGATCTTAGTTGGCTGAAAATCATGATTTCATTATAAATTCTTTTATCTTCCTGAATCATAGGCCGAATCGAAGTAGAATGATAAAATTCACGAGGATTAAAAATGACACACACGGGAAAAAATATAACTTTTCGAATTGCAATTTGCAATGTTACATAGTATTCTTCATTAATTACTGTAATGATCACTGAGATTTAAGACCTTATCCTAAATCTATATCATTGATTTAATAATCAGAATTGAGAAGTATTTCCTTGATAATTTAACAATCATATATAGTTAATCTGATACAGAAACATATTGTTATTCAACTTAAATAGTAAAATAACCGAATATCTTCATCAAAGGACATTTTACAGAGTAAACAAAAATTTTCTTACATGAAGGTATGTATTAATTAAAGATTGCAGTCTTTCCAAGTACAGCTGTAGGTGAGCATTTATATTGAAAATGCACTTAGATCTAGGAAAAAAAATTACGAAACTATTAAGGGAATGAAACAAACTTCTTCAACCTTATTTATTTATTTATTTATTTTCTTCGAACAAAATGCAGTAGAAATAAGACAAGATCATAGTTCACATTTGTCATACATTTGTACCAAAGTTAACATAGTAAAGAACCATATCATAAGTTTATGAGAAACGTAGAAGACAATGAAACAGGGGCAGACATATAAGGGAAAACAAAAACACAGAAACAAAAGAAATATGGTAGAAATTTTTCTAATCTTCGACGGAAACATCAAAAGTCCACATATTTACAGAATTATGCACAAAAAGAACATAATATCATGAAAACATGAATGTTTGCATGAGAACTCACGCAAGAACATAGATTGAACAGCAAATGAAAGAAGAAAAAAAACCTTCAGCAATGTTCAAGAAAATTAGTTTTCTCCATAGCCCATTTCTTGTTTCTAAGTTAGCAACAATGATTGATGTCTAAAGTACCAAAAAACAAAGACCCTTTTGTCAAAGACGAAGGAAATGGAGATCTGGGACAAAGGTGAAAAGAAAAGGATACAAAGTTTGTCACGCGAGAGGAAGAGTGGGGTAAAGATAAAAACAAGTGAGCCTTTCCAAAGGGTTATCATATCCCCTCCCTTCTTGCTGTTGTAATTCTTACGTTGTAAAAGGAATGTGATGACGTTTACATTTGAACTAAAAATGGCCGCACATGTAATATGACATGATGTTAAGTCGCTAAGTCTTATGCCACGTGTAATAATCAAGAGTTGAAGGTGTTTAGATAATTTATAAGTTGTTACCTCTTTTTCATAATTCGGTACGAGTGTTAAAATAGAATTCAACACGCTTACTGAAATAGAATCAAATAGTAATTTGATACAATTGAATATTTTATGTCATGCAAAATAAATTTGAATATCATTGTGTCAAAACAAACCCTGATCTCTCAAATGATTTTTAAAGACCAAAACTCGCTATTAAAAATATGTAGCATGGATAGTGAAAAATGAGTGACAATTATATTTATCACAAAAATTAATTTTAACGAACTTAATAATAACAAAAATATGTTTACATTGTTATTATTGACAAATAATGATGCATCTATAGTGACTAACCTTGAAAATAAAAAAATTGTTACTAATTGTAGTGGCAGTCTTTATAACCATTATACCGCTACTCTATGTATTACTAATTACTTATAATAATAACTTAAAATAATTGAGCTATAGATTATCCTTACACCTGCAAATAATCAAAGTAAATTCTTCCTTTTCTTATAAATGATGTTAACATGACCTTCGATTTAAGAATTTGATGTTATTAAAAAGGACAACAAAATAAAAAAAAAATTAAAATTTATTTGGTTATTCAAATAAGCTTTTCCTTACCTTTTTATTATTTTTGTAAAAAAAAATAATTTTTCCTAATTAAACCATATTTTTTTAACTTGTTCTCTCCTTAATATTTCTATCACCAATAAACAAAAAAACATACATATATATTTTTTAACATTTTCCTTTTTGTTTTTGTTTCCTCATCAAAAAGTATAAGGGAGGTAGGGAGGAAAGGAAGATGAGATAATTGCAAGGGGTCAACGAGGAAGAAGAAGAATAAGAGAATGAGAGTAGTAATAATGAGGAAACTATGAACGTACAATAGCGCCTAGTTCTTTGCAACTAGCATCATCATCATATTCATGGCATTAGAGTGGCGGATGATATCTCACTGCCTCAACTTTATATTTTCTCCTCTGCTGCATTTCCTATTTTCTGCAAGCACTGACCCCCCGACGTGACTACACTACTACACCTTCACTCTCACAGCAACTTTCCGGCCTTAGCCCCCCACCAATTACTGTGCACCCACAGACCACACCACATTAATTATAAAAATATATTTAATATATTTGATATATATTTAAATTAAATATACTAATATAAGATACTATTTTAAAATATAGAATTCTAACTGTAAGACTTAAATCCCGAATCCTGATTTGCTTTATTCATGCATTTGATGCAATCATGGTTCGCAAGAATGATTGTAAGAGCTAGAACGGAATTCATCATTCTAAGAGCTAGAACGGAATTCATCATTCTAATTTCATTGCAATATTGCAGAATGATCACAACCAAAAGAAAATGCAGAAAAAATTAAAATATGTAAAAGTCAGTTCAGTTTTATTCTGTTCTGTCCCCATAATGTTATAAATCGGATTTTCTTCTCATTCCAAGCGATTTATCAGTTTTAAATATTAATTCATCAAAACTTGTTCCATACAGGAACATTGGCGCAAAGGCCATTTATGTTCCGTTCCTATCTTTTACCTTTTTTTCGCCGTTCTACCAAACCATGGATGCAATTACCATATTCACACACATGATATTCCAAATCCCAGTGGTTCAGACTCTCCGGAATATGCATATGGCTATTTTAAGCTTTATTAACAGCGTAAGTAAAAATAAAAAATAAAAATAAAAGCATAGTAAAAATTGAGGTACAGGAAAATACAAATTCAAAGTACAGATGCCGAATTCATCAAAAAAAAAAAAAGTACAGATACCAATACAGTAAAAAATTAAGAAAAAAGATAAAAGTAAAAAAATGCAGAGTATGGATTACAGAGCTAGGTTTGGAGCCTTGGAGGGATGATCATCCACACGGCGGGATTTCGATAGAGAAAGAGACACGTGGCGAGTGGGTCCCAGAGGGATTCTTAGGGTGTGGGTGGGGGACTGTAGTCCGGGTTTCGCGGCATAAGAAGACGAAAGTGATAAAGACAGGACGTTTACTGCCACAAACAACCCCCTTCCCCTCTTTGTCAGCATTGTCAGTGATACGTTACGTCTGTTTTTCCCATTTCTTCTTTCTTTTATATTTCCCCAATACTTTTCACGCACTCGCGCACTACTGTAGTATTATGTTTTGAGTGTATCTTCTATTTTTGTTTGGGAATAATTACCTCTACACCCCCTTAGATTTGGTATAATTACCATTACATTCCCTAAAATTTGACTAATTATCATTACACCCCTTACTGTACAGTATAGCTAATACATAGTTACAATTACACCCCCTGAATATATACGTGTATTACAACTACACCCCTTTAACTTATGCATATATTACAATTACACCCCCTTATCTAGGGGGGTCTACTTGTGATATTTAAGATTTTCAGATGGTGTAATGGTAATTAATCAAACTTCAGGGAGTGTAATGGTAATTATACCAAACCTCAGGGGGTGTAGAGGTAATTATCCCTTTTGTTTGTGATCAATCTTTTATTTCATTATAAGAATACTTGTCAAGTGTATGAATTTATAATCCTATGTTTTAATAAAAAATATTTAATATATTTAACATATATATTTAAGATAAAAAATGAAATATTATTTTAAAGTGGAGAATACTAACTGTTAATTTACACCCTCCTATAAAGTTAATAAAGACTTTTTGATTGTATTTTCCTTTTTAGTTTTCACTATTTTCAAAATATGAAAAAGTAGTTATTGACTTTTATTTAAAAATAAATATAAGTTTGGATGATTTATTTGAAAATTTTAAGTAGAATAGGAATATGGATGAAAATTTGTTAAATTCATTATTTTATACATTAAAAGATGTGTGTTTTCAAAAAATATATATTCATTGTTTTGGAGTGATATTAATTACTTTACGTCAAATTAGATTTAAATTTGGTTGATGTAACAATAGAATAGTAAGATAATGTAGAAAAAAATGAAAAATAAAAATGAATGATATTTTTAAAGGAAAAAATAGATAAAAAAATAATTTTCAATTTTTAAATAGTGAATAATGTGAAAAACAGGCATTCATCTCCTAAGGGCTAAAAGCCATTTCACTTCCCCTCGTCAACTCCCCCTGCTTTCCTTTATGTATTTTTCCATACGTCCAGTCCATAACATTTACCACAAAGAATAAAGGATCTGGGTGTTTGGCATTGCATTTGTTGACAGCTGTTAGTTATTAAAAATATTTTTAGAAAGTGTTTGATAAAATAACTTTTACTTTTAATAAGATGAATTTAAATTAAAATGAGCTTGAATTTGAAAAGGATTTAATACTACTTTAGTTTTTACTATAAGAAAAGATTCGATGAAAATACTGTATTGTTCTTATAAAACTCGTAAGAACATTACATTTAAGGATAACATAGTGATTCAAAACATTAAAATCATGGAATATCATTTTTTTCTTTTCAAACATCGGCAATTAACTTTTTATCAATTTTTGTTTTTCCAGTACAAACACTCTCAACTTTCATTTAGTATTAACTTATCAACTTATATAAATGAAAATCACATCTTCTTTTAAAGCACAACGAATGCCCACCTTCTTAATTTATTTTATTTTATTTTATTTTATTTTTTTTTAAGTGAGTTACAAAATAACAAAATTCAAGTAGTTTATACTGCAAGTTTTATGTCTGGTAATAGATCACAATTTCTATGGGCCTTCTTTTCTGTCCGAATAAGTTACAGTTGTTACATTGGTCCATTCCATCAGGGTAATTTGAAGGTTGTGCGAGGTGAAACTCTTATATATAGAATGGTTTGTTAGCGGTTGATTTTTAGGGCTGTACGAATTCTGGTAATTATTTTGTACCCTTCAGTTCGCGTGTTTAATATAGTTCAATTTGAACTAACTATATTAATTTTTACATCAAAGCTTATTTTTATATGGTTAATTTATTTTGAGATCCTAATCCCTGGACTAGAAATAGCGTGTCACGTCAATGATATTTTAGTCTTTAATTATAATATATATGCTTAATTTGATTAAGAAGGCAGCAAGCTTCTTTTCCAAACTTGGAGGACTTAGTGCCTGTATAATTACCTCTTCACCCTTCAGATTTGATCTAATTATCTAAACACTCATTATGATTTGAGAAATTACAGTAACACTCTTTGTGCATCGCATTTAGACCCCTGAAAATCTAATAAATACATTGAAAATATTAAAAATACGTCCTGTAAATCGATATGGGATGTCATTGTACATTACCAAACCACAATGAGTGTTGGTAATTAAGCTAAATCACATGGGGTGTTGAGGCAATCACCCCTAATTTCCATCCAGGAAAGTCTTTTTTTAATTTTCATTTTTATTCCCGTTTCATATTTATAGGGGATATATTGCAATTTGCCGTCCAATTAAAGCCTGTTCGGCTGTGTTTTCATTTTCAAAATACTGAAATGGCAATGGAATTGTTTAAGCCCACACGTATAAACAAAATATTTGTCTAGCTTATCGGGTTTTATCCATTTATCATCTTTTTTTTTTTTTTCTCTGTTTTTTGGACAACTTATAATTCCTAATATTTCAATGGGCTGTTAACACATTTGTCAGGGTTTCATCATCCCTAAGCACAGCAGTATTTTTCTAGACATTAGAGTCACACAGTGTCATCCATCCATACAACAATAATAATAACAAATCCAACTTTGTGACATAGCCTGAGACGTAAATGCTGGAGCAAGCTTACAGCTACAGTTTGAGAGCACATGCAAATGCAATGAGGGACAGCTACTGTTACAGCCGGTGATCAGTGAGACAATTTTGATTCTAGAGAAATTACATGGGACAAAAATCTTAGGGGCTCAATATTAAATACTAAAACAAAGGTTGAGGGCATGTTTGGGAAAAAGGAAGTGTTGATGTAGACATGTCAAACGTATTGTAAAATTGAGGGAGATCCTCTTCTGATCCTCTATTCCTAAAGAGTACCCCACACGCTCCCCTGTGCCTACTCTGAAAAGGTCTTTAGTCTTGTGGTTGCACCCAATTCCACCGCCTTCACTCAATTATTACCACTGCTCACAATTAACATAAGCCTTGTGAGAATGGGTTTTGGGTTGTCTTAAAATTGTTTGAAGAACAAAATTTGCATGATAAATATAACCCTTGAGATAAACTTGAAATGAATTTTCATTTGGTTAAGTATTGTAGCATAATTTAGAAGAACAATGTAATAATAAGAAAACAACTACCACAATTTAAATTGAATAGAATTTTATTAGTTATCAGAATAGAAATAAGTATTATACATGATACGAGTCATCCAACAGGCTTAATTCGGGTGGCTCTATTGGTGAAGATTGGTATATAATATTTCTAACTTATTATATATGTACATTTGGGATCCCCAATTTCCTATGTATAAAAAGAAAAGATGGACTAGCCACTCTCTCTGTCCACACCATCGAGAAACCTGTTCCAGCATTGTTTGCCATGAAGGAGCTCATTCCACCACTATTACCCGCATACTTGCCCATTTTTTAATTTTTCATTGCACCACAAAGGAGCTTCTTCCATCTTTACTACCTATCACTAACAGTGATGTGCAAAAATACATATAAGTATAGTCTGCTTATGTGCATTAATGCACTCTGTAAATTTAGATGTATGATATATTTACAAATTTAATCAATTACTAGACTCTTTTTATTCATTGCTAATTGTTTATTTAAAACTGCTAACTATTAAGTATTTAATTTTTATACTAATAGTTATATATATCATAGATTTCAAGTTAGAATCATCTCTAATAAATAATATAACAACGCAAGTCAATTAGTATTTTATTATTTGATGATCACTTATGTTATATGAACAAAGCGAAACATAATTCTCTCGAAGTGGAATGAATGAATTCTCTCTATGATGATCTTGTCATTTTTCAAATCAAAATGTCATTTAGTTGTTCCCTAGAGTCTCGTGCGGCACTTTTTCCCTCGTTAACTCTTTGTTGCACTAGATAAGTTAATCTCCCATTGAAGTGTTTGTGAGTAGAGAAAGTTAGTCAAAAGTTTTGGAAAAAGAATGAGTCAGAGAGAGAAGCTCTCGAGTATATTTCTATTATTTTAACTTTTCTCGGGTAATTTACAAATAAGATTCTACTTCTATTTATACTACCTATCCCCTTAAATGGACAACTATAATCTACTTGATCTAAAGGCCTAAGTTATATTTCTAGAGTATTTATTGGAGATATTTCAAAAGACCATTTTAAAATCGAATTTAAAATTTTTTTGTATAATTCTATAATATTCTACAGGTACAAAGACCATTTTGAAGAAAGGTAAACCTCCTAACTCCTAAGGTGTTTGCTAAAAAGCAGGACGTAATAGACAATCTCAAGGCTATTCCATGATCGTTTCAAATGATAAAGTTTTGGATTGGACAGCTAAACCATTAGTGTTGAAAATTAAAAAATTCTAGGCAGACTAGAATTATATTAGTCTTAACTTGAAATTTAAAAATGCAATTAAAGTTGTCAAGAGTCCCAATAACTACCTTTTGGTTTGCAAGATAGAAGATGCTAAAAGATAGGTCCTTTGTAGTTCTCAGACATGACATGCGTGCCTTTGTTTGGTTCTTGTCTGAGCATTCTTAATGTTTGGCTAATATGAACATATCTTAACAAGTTTCAATTGCATTTTAGGATCTTGCCACGTGTCCACATGATATGCAAGATGAGGCCATGAAAGTTGAAATGGGTCTCAACCCAATCCTCCCAAAGGAGTGAATCTTGGAGTGTTTTTGCATTTGTTATGACATGGGGCCATTCTAGTCCAAAAAGAAAATATTTACACCATATCATATTTTAACTACCCAGACAAAAAATTATAATATAATTTGCTTTCATTTTCAAAAGGGTTTATTTGTCTTTTGATAATTTAATTTCATCGGAGATATGAAGTCTTATCTGCGGCAGACTGAAAATCAGTATTTGCTGAAGAAGATGATCAGAAGTTTTCCCCTTGGAGAGATTTCATTGCAAAATTAACCCATTTAAGGTACAGGATCAGAGACTGCATATATTTTTGGGATCTGTGACCCAATTTGGTCCATGAATCAGTCCTTCCCTTTGACTCTCTGACCTCTGTTTTCGTAATTTGGAAATATTTAACACCCCCTACATTTACCCTTTTTTTTTAATCTTTTCTCAACCTATCCTCAAATGTTTTTGGTAAAAATGCCAACAAAAATAATTTTTAATTATTTGATTTGTAAAGAAAATGCTAAAGGGAAAAAAAAAATCATTTCTTTACTCCTCTTTCCAAGTGATTTTCCTGCTCATTATTTACTTCCTCATTCTTTTCCTTGAATAACTAAATATACTAAGATTTCGTTTTTTTTTTTTTTGTTAAATTTTATTTTTCTTTTCTCTACATTTTTGTTTCCTCATCAAAACCTTTAAACTAAACAAGGCGTAAAATTTTCCTTTTGGGTCATTTCGTGAAAATTTGGCCCAACTGTTCCTTAAACATTGAATTTGACTCTTTAGGCGCTTATTATATAAATTTCACAATTTGGGCCTTTGTTGTGGGATTGCTTAACTATTTGGGCCTCCATTGTGGGACTACTGTAATGAATGTACTTGGGCTTTTCTACAATGAATTTGCTTAACTTTATTGGATCTTAGAATAAGGAAGCCTAGAAATGAACAATTGAAACTGGGCTTTTGGTCCAAAAGTTATAGGCTCCTGAGACTCTGAGCTCAAGTGATAAGAAAAATAGTTTACCAAGTCAACGATCTAACTTTCATTCCCACCATGATTCGTCGGAATGCCGATATTTTACCGGAACAGCTGGATCGGAACAGGAACGGTGGGTGCCGTTCCTTTGAGACGGTACAAAACGGCGATATCTCATTTTTGGCGCAATATATGATGAAATTGGCCGAAACGGCATGTCGAACTGTTTTTTCGGCTTCGAATGGTGGAATGGAACTGTGCGGAACAGTTTGAGGAGAAAGATTGGGATTTCTTTGGCTGAAAGAGTTGCTGGATATATTAAGTTTGATTTAGAGAGTGGATTTCTTGGCTTCGAAATCAACGCTTTAGATTCAGATAAGGGAATGGGGGAAGACGGGGGAAGAAAGTTTAATTTGCGACAAGAATATTCATTTAATGGAGGGGAGGGGTAGATTAGGTGTGTGGATGAATAACAACGAGTGCAAAGACCAATGCTGTAGCTCGTAATTGGGTTGTTTATTAACTGAAAGGATTATGTGGTTGGCAAAAGTTGGGTTGTTTGTTGCATTTTTTAGGTGGATTTTGGTGAAGTGTCGCAGGAAAGCATGAACAAGAACTGCAAAAATTCAGATTTTTAGCATGCTTGATAAATTATAATCTTTCGGGGACATATAGTAATGATTTTGTACCGCCACGTCATTTCACTTGGTATTAGATATAATGTATGTAATTTTTTGTCATATTAATTTGATATTTATTATATTGACAATAGCTTCTTTCATGTACATTTGTAATTTTTATTAAATGAAAAATTTATGAAAGTTTGATACGTAATGCCTTCACAAAGGTTATTAAATTATATTAGTTTATTGTTTTCAAAATTATTTTAATTATTAATATAGGCACTAATTGACATTTTTACATGTTTTAATATTTTTTAGATTTTTTTTTTAATTTTTTTGTTATTTTAAGCAAAAAATGTGTAGATTGTATGTGATCGTTCTGCGATGATACAATGAAACTAGAACGGTGATTCCCATTCTGACTCATGACCGTTCTGTCGAACCATGATTCCCGCCTGGAACGCCGCTCTCCTTATTCCTTTGTCAAAAGAAAAAAAGTAAAACAAGAAAGTAGACCCGCTAATGAACACATGGACGGTTGTCCTGTTGGTGTGTGGATAAGATTTTGTCATAGTCTTGCAACGTAATTGATTTGGCTGGCATTTTTTGTTGTTATTTTATTTTGACTTGATAATAAATTTGGCAGTACTTGGCATTGGAAAGTGAAGTTTCAAGGGACTTTGAAGAGTCATGTTTGGATGCATCGATTATTACACGCACACAGCACCAATTAATTTCTCTATCTATATATTTTTTTTTTATAAGTAATTTCTCTATCTATATTAATCAACAACAAATGCTATATATTTCAAAATATATTGAATATTGATGATGCCCAAATATGTTGCTTGGTATGAAAGATTGAACTGCTTTGAAGTATTATCCTATTAATGTCGTGTGGGATTTTGTTCTGAACAAGTTCCTTAAATATGAGAGAGATGGATAGTTTATAAACTATATCAAGACTCTCGACTCTTTGAAACAAACTTCATATCATCATTAATTATTATATTGATTATTGAATGAAATCGAAATTTTTTATTTTAATTATTTTTATGGCACTTATTCGAATTGCATTTAGTATTTTAATAATATAGGTAATATTTAAATTCATTGTTATAATGAAAAATGTTCTTACTATTTCACCACCATATATGTTAGAAGATACTTATAAAATGACATTTCAATGATGAAGATAGATCTTATGAAAATTGATCTTATAAGAACACATCAGAATTAGCATGAGTTAAAAATTTTATGTGAGATCAAGAAATATTTTTCTAACCTTCAGTAAGAAGGTAAAAAAGGGTTAAATCAAAGGATTGGTGGTAGGATTGTTTAAGTGTACAATCTGTACAAAAGAAAATAAAATAGTTGTAGAGAAAAATATAATCAAGGTAATAAGTGTCAAAATTGCAAATCAAACAATGATAATTGTTGAATCATTTACATCGATAAGCCACTTGATCAAGAACCTACCACGTAACATCATAATCGAACCTAGCAATTGGTCATCCAATTTTAACACTAAAGCTTGAATGACTAATTGAATAAACTAATTAATTCAAAATAACATGCATATCTCTTTAAATTATAATTTGAAATAACATATTAAAAACTCGTCAAAAGAATAATTAAGAAATTTTAAGGTGACATTTTTTTTGTCGCAGGCTTTTGCTACTTTTCCCATCAAATGTTGACCCTAGCCGACATAAGTGCAGCTACCCAAAAAGTTAATTTATGGCATCGACTGATCAACGTCACCGTTTTTGTACTAATGCCCTAACCATTCAAAGGAGAGAAAGATGGTCTCACAAAGTAGCTCAACATTACATCATTAGCTGTGTTTGACTTTGGTCTGAAGTTTCATATTAAGGAATAATTCAAAATCTTTTTTAGTCAATTAATGCTGATAAGCATTAAGCAATTTTCAACCTGAGAATACGAATTGAAAATGATAAATATGAAAGGCCCAAATGGGATCTTGTGAGATGAGGACCACACTGCATTAAGGATGAGATTTGGAAAAGTTATCCTGAATACTTGATGAGCATCTGGAAAGCTAAACTTATAATTAAAAGATTGCTCGGTTAGCACAAATGACTCTTTATGATTAATTTTTTCATATTTGAGTCAATAAGGTTGAGATGAGATAGTCGAAAAAAGTAAATATGAGAATAAAAGTTAGTAAATAGAATTTGATAACCTAGTAATGATGGAAGGATTACAAAAGTTCGTTGCTTCATTCAATATTCTAAAGATGCCATATCCATGGCTCTTGGTTCAGGTCGTCCAATTGTGTCAGGTCGAATCAGGA
Organism: Handroanthus guayacan; assembly: GCA_014898755.1. Taxonomy (NCBI): domain Eukaryota; kingdom Viridiplantae; phylum Streptophyta; class Magnoliopsida; order Lamiales; family Bignoniaceae; genus Handroanthus; species Handroanthus guayacan. The sequence goes on from JACFYI010000502.1 coordinate 761,570, forward strand.
TCTGAATAAAGGAATGTGAATTTGGTGGCTTGAAGTCATTTAAACATTTTAGATCATTTTTGAGTTTACCCATATCAAAAGTAAAGAAAGAGGAAATTTTATATATTAGATTCTTTAATTGTTAACATGTGTTTATTATATTATTTAAAATTTATTATTATACCTTCGATACATATGAGTTACATGCATCTCAAAATTGAATGCGCGGACATTAATGCAATCGCCATCTCTGTCAGCCTTAAACTCATTGCATGTGAATTTATAAGAATGACAGGAATACCGTTGTTGGCAATAAATAATCCCAATAACATTTTCCTTTTCCTTTTCTTCTGATAAATTTTTAAAAAAGCAATAATTTAATATTTCATCATTTAATTGCTTATTGAAAATTAAAACTGGAATTATCCCAGGTACAGAATCTAGAAGCAAAGAAGAATTAGGTGGTAATTATTAAATAATTAATAGCAAAGGACAATAGTTCTTCTGAATTCTACTGGATATCAAGGAGTATTAGTATTACTTTTATTTATTTATTCATTCATTTAAGTTTGTCAATTATTGAAGGCATGGGTACATATTTGTGCCACAAAGTCAAAAATTTCAACTGCTTTTTTTCATTATTGAAACTTAAAAGTCGTCAATATTATTATTTGATGTTGCTTCCAGTTATTTATTCAATAAAGAGTGAAATAATTTTCTTATGAAATACTTAATATTGCAGATTATTATTTATATAAAAAAATAAACAAATATACGAATTATTCTGGAGAGGCACGATTAAATAATTAAATGATAATTTTTCTCGAGATAGGAAAACAAATCCAGATTCCGTACACAAAGGTATCTTAATTTAGATTCCCAAACGAGTTGAGTTAAACACTATAAAAATCAATTACTAATGATATTTGTAATAAATACTACTGTACTAATATTGACTGATTAGCGAGAGTTTAGCATCTTAGGGAACGAAATCCAATGATTAAGCAGGCAATAATCTAGTTGAAATTACATTCAAAACCTTCGTCAAGCTTTCAATCATCTTTTTTTGGATAATTGCTTTAACATCCTTGAGATTTGTTATAATTGTCAAAACATCCTCTAAAATTTGAATAATTATAATTAAATCCCTACGGATAGTTTAGCAAATAAATAATTTTAATTACACCCACTAAAAATTCTAATATATTACAAATAAACCCCTAAAATAAGGAAGTGCAACTAGAATTATTCATAAGTTAAATTAATAGTAGGATGTGTAATAATAATTATTTAAACTCTAGGGGCGTTTGATAATTATGACAACTCTTGTTGGGGGTGCAGATGTAATTATACCTTTTAATAATATAATAAAACTCTCCCACCTCAAATTTGTTTGTCCTGGAAAAGACAAAAAGCAAGTCAATCTTGCATAATGAAAAATGGTCTAAAAAAGGCTTTTTTTCTTTATAAACGGCCCCTAAAAAATAAAGACGACTTGGCTGAATAAATCCACCAATCCTCAAATTTCCATTTTCCATGTAGGAAAAATACCACCTCTTCATCATCAAGGTTGCTTCTTTTTGTGTATTTTTCCATCAAGATCTCCTCTTTTTGTGTCACTTTTAATCAAGAACACCTGGTTTTAGCTTTGAAGATAGGGAAACAAGTACATAGGGTGAAATAGTTAAGGGGGGGAGAGGTAGGAGTACTTGCATGGTTGGCGGCTGACACCTAACTTTTAAGAGAGAGAAACCAAGAAAATTCAGAGGATTCACATTAGATCTGAGGCTGCTAATGAAGTTTCCTTCGTTTCATTTAGGCCCTTGAGCTGAGAAAGTTATATGTTCATTTTGCATGTTTTATAAAAAATTGAAATCTTGAGGTTTGGGTTTGAACTTTTGAGCTAATTCTTGAGGTATAATAGAAGTTTGAGTTTTGTTTTTGGAGGGCTTTTTGGGATTTCGATGGGGATCTGCTTGAGCAACCAGATAAAGGCTGAGAGCCCTTTTCATACTGGTACAGGTATATTCTTGAAGCATCCTTAACTTTTTCATGTATTAATTTGAAGTGGAGAAAGCACTTTATTTTTTAACTTTTTAGTTCCAATTTGAGAAATGAAGCTTAAGTATGAAATATGTTCTTCCTTTTACTTTTACCTAAGATGTTTTAGTTTTCTATAAAGGAATTATGTCCAAAAGTTAGAATCTTGGAGATTTTTGCTATCTGATGCTAGAATTAGGGACGGCTCTTTTGTTCTTTTCCTTTGTCTTAGCTAATATACTACCTATAACTGTATTTTCATTCTGTTTGTTGATTACATCATCTATAGCATCCTGTATTTGTTTCTGCTCTGTCCCATAATTGCTAATTACTAAGTTTACAAAAAATAACGATTTCTACTTTTCCACTGTATATTAATTTTGTTACATCATGGTTTCGTAAATAGATCCAAGATTACAAAAAAGGTGAAATAATCTGAAGCTGGAACTAAATTATGACATTATGTTCTCTGCATTTGTGTTTTTGCAATTTTGCTTTGCCATGTTGCCAAAGTTATATGCAATCTTCCCAAAAACCGATTGGCTGAGTATTTGAAACCGTGCTCTGGATGCATGATAGATAGTTGTTTTTGGTAAATTCTGTAGGCAACTAAATATCCATATATGTGTGTGTGTGCACGATTCAGTCTCATAATTTCTCTCAAGTGTCGGCCCTGTTTGCTAATGTACATAGGTGTGATTTCGTCTAAAACGGTTAGTGGAGATGGGACCGACTTAAATAATTCAAGCAGTAAGACATCTTCAGCATCTGTGCCTCCAACTCCTCGAAGTGAAGGTGAAATATTGCAGTCCTCCAACTTGAAAAGCTTTGTGTTTAGTGATCTTAAGGCTGCCACACGAAACTTTCGTCCCGACAGCGTCTTAGGAGAAGGAGGTTTTGGGTCAGTTTTCAAAGGATGGATTGATGAACATTCACTTGCAGCATCGAAGCCCGGTTCCAGTATGGTAGTTGCTGTTAAGAGGCTAAACCAAGAGGGTTGGCAGGGACACAAAGAATGGTTGGTATGTAAAAACATTGATCCCTAAAACCTTTATGACTTTTCCATAAAAACCGGTCAATTTTGTCGTTTGAGCTTTGCAGTAGCATGTTCGTTACACACTTCAAATTTCTTTCGTGGCTATTTAGTATTACTTTTTTGGTGTAGACAGATGTGTTGGGCCAGAGCATTTGTCACCTGATTTTACCTAGCATCTGATGGCATAAATCATTGAACAAATCTATTTTTTGCAATCATTATTGCTTTCTAATTAGCACTTTTACTGTTGTCTGATAAATATTAGTGCAAAGTATATTTTGTCACTGGAACTATGCTCTTTTTTATGCTTACTTAACTAGACTTTTTCTTTTTTGTGATACTTTACCATCCACGCTATATGTTTCTTATCACCTAGCTGTATATGAGCCATTTTTGTCGAAGTACTTCACTGAGATTATACGATATGCATGGGATTATTTTTAAGGGTGTTTTTGTGTGAACAGTGATAATAATCGATATTATATGATGGAATCTCATGAAAATATTCCATTGGAAATGGCTCATCTATGGTTAGGTGATAACATCGTATCATTTGGATGGTAAAGCATTACAAGAGAAATTAGTTGGTAAAATATCAAAATGCACATAGCTTAGGTGGTAAAATATTTTTCACCCTAAATATTACTATTCTTCTGTTATCAAAACATGCACAAGAACGTTACCTTATTTTGCTTCACGTATAAATTTTCCTTTTCATTTATATGCTTCTTCTGGATTAACAGGCTGAAATCAACTACCTGGGGCAGCTGCGTCATCCTAATCTCGTAAGATTAATTGGTTACTGCTTAGAGGATGACCACAGGCTTTTGGTCTATGAGTTCATGCCAAAGGGTAGCATGGAGAATCATCTATTCAGGAGTGAGTTTAGCATAACCTGCTAGTAGTAGCCTAATATAATCTCTATAAATTTGGTTTGCTGTTATTTCAGTATATGTACTCAAAAAAATTCTTACCCGATATTCCATGATGAACTAGGGGGATCTTACTTCCAGCCTCTTTCCTGGAGCCTAAGAATGAAAATTGCTCTTGGTGCTGCAAAGGGCCTTGCGTTTCTTCATAGTGCTGAAACCAAAGTAATATATCGGGACTTCAAGACTTCTAACATTCTTCTTGATTCGGTATGTATTTTCAGAAGTATCATTGGGATTTACCCCTCTGATATATTTGCTTTTATATTCACTTTCCACGGACCTTAGATTGGTCGGTATGGTATCTTGACTGCTCGTTGTGCTTCTTGATTCACAGAACTACAATGCCAAACTTTCTGATTTTGGATTGGCCCGTGATGGACCAACCGGTGATAAGAGTCATGTCTCGACCCGAGTCATGGGAACTTATGGATATGCCGCTCCGGAGTATCTATCCACAGGTATATATCATGACACATAGTTCCCATGTTAAATTCATTGAGCAACATGACTAGATTTTACATCCATGCTTGTTTTGATCAATCATTGAAATTTCTTGGCATGTTATTCACAATTCCCATGGTCCATGTGTGCACGTTTTTCTTGCTGGCAAGAAACATTTGCTTTTTTCTGTGGCTTTATGATTTAGCGAATTTATTAGTTCATACCATCTCAAGTCAGTTACGATTCTCAATTCCATTCGGTTTTCCATCTCTTGTTCCACTTATGGATACATGCCACATGTACTAAATATTTCCTTATAAAATCACTTGATCTTGTATTAAATACACTTGCTATGAATACATGAAATGAAAATATGAATTTGGAAAAATACTTCTTCTCCTAACTATCCACATTTTCTCGTATGATAGGTCATTTAACCACCAAGAGCGACGTATACAGCTTTGGCGTGGTTCTCCTAGAGATTCTAACAGGTAAGAAAGCAATAGACAAAAATCGTCCAACAGGAGAACACAATCTAGTCGAGTGGGCAAAACCTTACCTTACAAACAAACGAAGAATTTTCCGTGTTCTCGATCCTCGTCTCGAAGGCCAGTATTCCGTGAGTCGAGCCATAAAGGCAGCTAACCTGGCTCTTCAATGCCTATCCATGGATGCTAGGTCAAGGCCCAATATGGATGAGATCGTAACGGCTCTAGAGCAGCTCCAGGATTCAAAGGACACTTCGAAAAACGAACAGAAGGATAATCAAAAGCGAAACCGCCATAGCCAATCGAATGCTGACAAAAAACGTCCGGCGACATCGTACCCAAGACCTTCGGGTTCTGCGCTTTGACAGAGTTATTTGTTTTAGTGTTGTGAAGTTCTTGCCCGAGTGCAGGGGAAATAATACGTAGTTCTTGCTATGTATTTGATGCTTGTACAGGTTTTTTCTTTCTTTTTATGCTCTGCAGTGGGTGCATTTGTAAGCTATAGAGTTATGAGTTGCTTTCCAGTTGATGATTTTGCAACTGTCTGGGAAATGTAGTAAGATGTTTTAGCTCTGTTTGGGCTTTCTGGGAACTGTAATTTTGTCCGAAAATCGGATTTTTTTGTCTGCAGTTTTGCTTATTTATCTCAAGATTTTTTTTCCCTTTCTTTTATTATTATTAATGTGT
>JACFYI010000502.1:777377-789634 GCA_014898755.1 Handroanthus guayacan
AAAAAAAAAAAAAAGGAAGAGGAATCAAATCCTGTTTGGTTGTTTTTCAGTTTATCTTTCATTTTCTCACTTCGTCTTTTGGGAAATATGAGATTCTTTTAAGTATGTTACATTTATATTTTTATTCATGTTTTCCTCACAACCTATTTGTTTAATACTTTTTTATAAACTTTAAAAAATATTTTTCATTTTTCCTTACTCCGAAATTTCTGCACCAAAAGTTATCAGATTATGCTAGTCGATTCAATTAGCACTTACATAACGATTTTCAATTTTGCCCCAAGATAATTCCATGAAAGTAACTCTTTTTAAAAGCAGAAAAAAAAAATAGAAAGAAAGAAAGAAAGAAAACTTTGCTCCAATATAACACAACTTTATGATTGACTATCTTTTGAGAGATAATTAAGCTCTAATGCTAATAAAGTAGCATTAAGAACTTGATGAGATTATATTATCTTTTAATTTTCTTATTTAGATAATCTAATGGGAAAATATATTCCTTTTACTCTTAATAAATAAGAGAGAATTTCCTTTACGTAGTGTTCCTTGTGAATACTCAAGGATTATACAAAAATTCCTTGATATATAATGGACCTTAATCATGGATATTGAATTCTGAATTTTTTTTTATATATATTTAACATCTTGCAAGCTAAAAAATAAATTTAATTAAATCGGTTAGTATATAATAAATAACATCATGACCTATAACTGAGGGAAATAATAAATATAACCATTGTTTGAGGCATGACTTTAGAATTGAGGGGACCCTTTCGTGCCCAAGCCTAGGCCTTTCAAAAATGTCCGAATATCCGTCCGTCCATCCGCATTCGTAATCGAAATTAGCGGATATTATTCGTATCCGAAACTATTCGGATATATCCGTATTCGTATTCGTTGCTTGAAATTCCGAATATAGATATAGTAATATCCGCATCCGAAATATTCGCATCCGAAAATTATCTATATTTGCATAGAATTTTAGATATAACAATTTATATAAATAATATAATTTATAGGTATTACATTATATATAAAAATAAAATTCAAAAATTATATACTATACATATTAAAACTTTAGGCTAGCTAGAACATTTGAAGAGATTTTACTCTTATATATTAATTTTTTGGCATTAATATAACAAATTCAAATATATAAAGTAACAAGTCGAATTTCAGATGAAGATTGCGGTTAATTGGATATAAGAATATCTCGATGTTGTATGTGTATCCTAATTATTAAAGCGGATATGGATATCCGAATATCAGACCGATATCCGACGGATGCAGGTGCAGATATTCATTTTTAGCATCCGATAAAAGTCATATCCGAATATCCACATCCGGATATTATTCGAATGCGGATATGGATGTACTAATATCCGCATCTGAATATCCGAATTGACAGGTCTACCCAAACCACCCTTCAGAATTTACTCACAATTCAGAGTTTATTACAATGCTTGATTTTGATAGTTGATTGGTGCACCTACGCCCTATATTAATGGCATTTGGCATTTCCAGTCACTGTACACCAATGCCTTCCGTTGGTTGCCTTTGCTCAAGGAAATAATTAGTTGTGGAAAATTATTATTCCAATTAATTTGATATTATAAAAAAAAGTTACATTATTGTATACAATGTTTTTTTAGTAGATTAGTAACTTTGTCTGTGGTCCCCGTGTGTATATAAAGAAAGCGGAGGATGATATTTTGTGACAAAATATAATTTTTTATCACTTAATTTTTTATGACTCATACTATGTATTTTCATAGTGTACATGAATTAACATTCAATTAAATGTATATAATCTATAAAGAAAAAAAAAGTATATATTTTTATAGTAGACATAAATTAACATTCATATTTTTTCTATTATTTAATTTTTTAAAATGTTATTTGAAATTAGTAGTGGAAGAGCGGTGGTCTGATAAAATTGAAATTATAAAATTTGGTATGAAAATTACCTTTTGAAACTTCTCTTTTATATAGTATAGATAAACAAAATTTGTCTTGATAATTTAAATAATGTCGTGATATTAAAATAGGTGAAATCTAATAAATTTTTGAGCAAACAAAACATTGATATGGCAAACTCTATGACTATAGATGCCTTTATTAAGAAAGAGAAAAACCTAGGTCTACAAGTAAGGGGAAAAAAAAATGTATTAAGCCCTATCATAAATAGCACTCTTAAAGGAGCAAAAGTCTCTTTTCTCTTAAAATTATCATTCTGGTTTTTTTTTTTTTTTTTTTTTTTTTTCAAAATTAGTAATTTTTTAATTTCTCTTTCTCTTTCTACACTTCTAAATTTCAAACTCTTAAAATCGAACTTCGAGAAGTTTAGCGAAATTATCCAGGCATATTGCTTTAGTAAAAACTATACTGCATTATAGTAATTCTCACGAGAAAATTAATAATTAATCCAAAATGTATGTCGAATGTCGATCCATTATTTCATTTTATTTGATGTCATCATTCATTTGCCCAAAAATGGATAGGGATCAAGAAGAACAAAATAGAAGCATAATATATAGTTTGATAATTCCAAAACTTTAAACCCCTACCCTTTGGAAAAGGCTACCCACATGTGAACCGAATTATTTCTCCTTAATTCTCACTCTTTATGTTTTCTTTTCCTTCTTTACAAATACGTACACCTCCACGTGCCTTGTTCTTCTCTTGCTTTTTTCTAGATCTTTTCTCTTTTCGTTAAATTTAAGAATAAAGTAATCTTAAACTTAAGAGAAATTGTTTGACCGAAGCTTAATAATAATAATAATAATATGGTCTTGGTAAGATTAATATTGTTTCTTGTGGAAAGTTGAAATGTTGAAACTTGAAAAGGGGTCCATGAGTACTTATGTACTCCTCTACATAACTAAAATTTTGTTTAATTGCTTCATATATATTTTATTAATTTGGATGATATATTATTAAAGAATAGCAAGTACATTGGGCTTTCTAGGGCATACAAAATAGTGAATTTAGGAGTTGAATGTAGTGTCATTGCTAAAAAGGCACAAACAAATGCATGTTCCATGACCTAGTACGACTATGCAACCACATGATCCTTTCATCCTTCTGTCTATTGAATTTTTTTCGTTTTTCTTTCCTTTTTTTTAATATTGATATATATTTTTGTTGTTAGCAATCATGATTAGATTTGTTGTTAAGATAAATGTTTAATTATATAAAGGTATTGATTTGTTGATATACATTAGTGGGATACTGTCTGGAAAAATACATTGAGAGGTGGATGAATATTGAAATTTATCCACAAATATTTGTTTCATGTCTTTTGGTTTGGGAAGAAGATACTTCTAGATACTACAAGAAAAAGCCATTTGTTAACGAAAAAATTGTAATAGATAAGATTCCATCACAGATATACAAAATATCTGATGTTGTAATGGAATACTAACAACTGTAAGAAAGGAGCAAAAATATGTATATATAAATGATGGTACTTTGTAATGAACTTGTAATAAAATTTTTAGTTTATGATGAGAAGTTTCATTATAAAAGTTAGTTTTGTGGCGAATTTTATATTCCGTCATAAGACTAAGTAGTGGCATGTATATACTAACGGATTTGTGATATAACAAAATCCATCACAAAACTATATTTGTGATGGATTTTATTAAAGTAATTTTTATGATTAATTCTTTTGATAGTGAAAGGTGTACTCTCTCGTAACGATATGTTATATCTACTTTAGTTTCTTAATAATTATAAATTTTTATTGCCCAAATGAATTTATATGAAAAAATAATATACTTTTATATGCCTACGCTCACCTAGTCATTAACTAGAAGCTATGGAATTGCAAAACCATTTAAGTAAATAAAGGTTAACATTTAGCATTTATTTCCTTAATTTTTTAGAGAATCAGAAGTAGAAATGGTGTTTTTAAACACTACAAAACAACTTAATTAAAGTTAAAAATTGAAAAGTAGCTATGGAAGCTGTTGTAAACACTCCAAAAGAATTGGTGGTCCTATTGGTTACTGATTTGACCACTCTAACTAGTGTAATTAGTGATTCAACCTGTATGACGTTATGAATATATTTAAAATAAATATAATATAAATATTAGTACAAATAATAAAAAATGCAAAATAATAAGAATGAAAATTTTAACCATTTATTACAATATTCTTCGTAACGTGTTCCTTAAAAATATTTAAGTATCAATTAACATTATCAAATTTAAGTGAAACTTAAATAAAAAAAAAATGGGAAAAGAATTAAAAGCGTTTCCAAAAAACCTTATTGGTTCTCTGTTCAATCAGTCCAATAGGTCGGTTTGGGCCTCTTTCTAAGATAGTGCCGAAGATATGCTTATTCATGGAAAGAGACGTACATATACATAAGGAGACACGGTTTTTTTTTTTTTTTTGATTTAAACGGAAAAGAGAAAAAGGAAAATGAAAAGAAGCAAAAATAAAAAATAAAAATAGGGCAATAGGGTTGCCGAGTCATGTGAATTATCCACCCAAATCGCAACCCTAATTCACCGCACACGTGAATCCGATTCACTTCTTCTCGCTTCCACATTTATGATTCGTCGTTTCCAGGTGGGTCGACTAAACAAATGCGTCAAATCATCCGATTTTCCCCCCTTTTTTTTAGTGCGTATTCGATATTTAATTAACTTAACCTCTTATATTATATTAGAATTGTGACATACTCAATATGTGTGCCTAAGTTGTTTTATATAATTTAAAATATTTATTTATTTTTAATAATAATAAATATTTTTTAATAGTTGAATATTACACTTGATTTATTATGTAGAATAGCATAATTGGAAGATAAATTTGGAGTTATAAAGTTGGAAAAAAGAAAAAATATAATTGAAAGAAAAAATGAAATAAACAAAACAAACTTTACAAAACTAAAAGAAAAAAAATGTCATAATTTTTTGTAACTATTTTGTGATTATATTTTAGAATAAGATTATTTTTGTACGTTTACTTAAAGACAGACCAAAATAACTACCCAAGGTTTTTTGTTTTATATATAGTATAAATTATAATAATATAAATTATATATAATTAAGTTGTAGTATCAATATCAATAATGATCATAATTAACAACTACTCAAATAGTATAAGACATACAAGTAAATGCTATATTTGGTGTTTAGCATAAATTCTAGTGCTCATTTTAGATTATCTATTTCAAGAAGTGTTTCATCGATCCCTTATTCTATTTCAAGGATGTATACATGTCAAGTGCATTGTACATTTACACTCAAATATTTTTATAAAAAAATATTTAATGTGCTTGACATCTATTTATGACTTAAAATATAGTAGAAAATACTGGTTTGAATATATAGAGGATCCAAACCAAATTGTACTGCATTATTATTAATGACGGTCAAATTATGTTTCAAGTAGAAATTAGAATTTTGTAATCATTAATTACATGATTCTTATTTATTAATTAAATATTTTATTTAAGAGAAAGAAACAATGACTTGTGATCATTACACACACTCACAGCTCTCAAATACTTAATTATACATATATATAGTAATTCAGATAACCGATGTTTTTATTATTTCCACTTGGCCACTAAATCCTTAACTACGATAATTAGGCAACAAAATAATAGCTTAGTTTTAAGAGTCAATTACAAGTTTTCCGAGTCCAAAATGAAAGACTTAAGTCCGATAATTAATTAAGTTAAACTTTATTTAATCAACTGTTAACATGGGTGAATTCCGTATAAGGCTTTGACTTTCAGGGTATACGTTTTTAGGGATCCAAGCCCACATGCACATGTGCGATTAATAGAATTACTACTATTATATTAATGACATTCACATTGAGAGACCTATTTTTATAATATAAAGTATAATTAGTAACAAAATTATAGTTTGCTTAGGACGTTAGGCCCTTTCATGTAAGCGTTTGATCTTTTATTTAGTGCACATTTATCCATAAAAATAGTAAAGAGTTTGCTTAGGATGTGGATTAGCAATTTTGTCTGCAATGATTTGCAGTGATTAGCAATGCTAATCATCATTGATGTACATGTCCTCCGCATCTCTAAATTTAGGGATAACTTCCTCAATAATCCCTATAATTACCAAAACACTGTTAAGGTTTGAATAATTATTAGAACGCCCCTTATCATTAGCAGCTATAATAGAAAACTTAACGGAATGGTGTAACTTTACAAGTAGAACAATTGTGACAAATGATTTACTTATAATATTTTAGTCAATATGTTAGATTTTCAAAAAGTGTAATTATAATGTTATACAAACTCTATTCAATTTTTCATTAGCAAAACTAACGGTAGGGAGTTGGTGTTACTTGTCAAACCTTAAGGAATATTTTAGTAACTATGCAAGCTTTAAGAGGTGTTGAAGTGATTATCCCTTATATTTACATACGCTGACTATGGTTGGCCAATCAAATGATTAGGTCAATTTTGAAATTTAACAAAAAAATAAAAAGAAAAAAATAAGAGGGTTATTTAATTATCATTTCATTTGATTATAAACTATAATTATTTATAATTACTCATGAGTTGAACTGTATGTAATACTCTCAATGCATTCATCATTGTTGAAAATTGAAAAATACCATATCAAAAGAGCTGATAATCGGGAGTGTTATAAGTATATTGATTTTTCTAATTTGTGCAATGATAGGTCCGGACAAACTAATGTTAATGGTATGCAAATGGTTTTCTTAATTCTTTAATAATTAATTCATAGAGAGATTAATAACAATTAGTTTCGACCTTCTAAGCAAAGGACTGTCCTTTGGATTCCAAATGTTTCCGTACCACTTAATTAGCCATGAATTAATTACGCTTATTATTATTTCTCAATTTTTCTTAATTAATTAACTTTACTTTGTCGGTGATCAAACCTTCTAAACATTAAAAATTGCTAATATTTTATGCTTACTTGAATTTGACTTTTTATAAAAATATATATTTTCTTTTGTTTTAATTAAAGCTTATGATCATTAATCGTCACCCATTCTTGTTGGGTCAGGTCAATGGTTTTTGTTTGGTGACTGTTGACTGTCTAGACTCAATGTTAGAAAATTCATTAAATATAAAACTCATATTGATTAAGATTTTCCATTGGTATTTACATTTGATAATTACTTGACCAAAATTTCATGACCATTCTATTTCTAACATCATTGTATGTCACACAAGAGACATTACTTATATGTATACTAATTGATGATGTGTCAAATATATGTTTAATCATGTTGAGTTATTGTTCCAACGGCTTCTCATTCTATCAACGTAATATACAACTTATCACACGTTAGAAAAATCGATGGACTTACAGCATAGCGGACAACGTGAGGATGTAGATTTTTTGGAGGAGGAGGCCCAGAATGAGACCTTTCATTGTGTACCAATATTTGGGCCCTCTCACTGCAACGGGCCTGCTTTAATACTCTATGGTGGTTGCCAACACGCGGACACATATGCATACATGATTAAAACATTGAATTGATTGGAACAAATGTTGAAGTGTCTTGCCCCTTCCACATACTAAAATACAAGATAGCTTTAATTGGACAAGTCATATATAAAATTGCAATAAAATGGAAGTAACCTAAAATGAAAACGAGTATAGAGACTACCAAATTGACATATTTGTTGGTTGCGATAAAGAACGCTCTAGAGAGCATAATAGACACTTCGAATCATCTATTTAATTTTATATATTTATTTCTATTTTATTGCACGTATGCATACAAGTGTATGATATTCATAATCTTATACTATTATAAAGAAGGATGAAATAATCGTTTTGGAATAAAGGATTTTAACCAAGAATAGACTAAAATGATATTTGGATCCTCTATTTTGTTCCATGTTTCATCACCTATTTTATTACATGACTATATATCGAGTGTTTTATATCTACATTTTTGTATTTTTATAAAGAAATATTTTTTATATTTGATATGTATTTATGACACTAAATAGAAGATAAAATAAAATTTTAAAATACATAATTCTCGAGCATTTAAGTGCCATAATCTACTAATATAATATGCTAAGCACATGATGGCTTGGTAGTTTCAACCTACTCCCAAGTGCCAAGTGGTTTGGTGAATCTTATGTCTCTGGATTTAAATTCCCTCTATGCATTTATTCACACATTTATCAGTTGAGTACCATTTAGCCTGTGTAAAAGACCAATGCAGGCTTTTGTGAACTAAACTAGGCCCTTAGTAATGCCACAGTGATAGAGTCATGCTAGCGCTGGTTGATTCAAGTATATGATATGTTTGCGATTAAATACAAGAATCTAGAAATCATGTAGCGGAAAAGGTTGAGGTTGCCATTCCTGCTTCATTCCTTTTAACATTATCATTAAAAAAAATAAAAAAAGAAAAAAAAGCTTCCCAAGGAAATAATACAGAAGCCCTTTTCCTCGATCTTTGTAGCGATAACTAATAATTTCCTTCTTGTCAGATTGAATATTGTGAAAGTGTAGAAATAAATGTGGCAACTGGTAAACAACATGCTTTTGGCGCCTGGGTATACTTCTGTGGCGCTGAAATTGGAAGTTTGCGTAACTGTTTTGCAACTCTAAATTGGAAATTAAATACGGTGAACTTGAGAAAAAAAAAGATAAAAATGGAAACTCAGAGAAGCAAGACACCATGCCAAGTTGCCACATTTTATCTGTTAGGGAAGCATGTGATTGACCAGTTGTCATAACTTGTGTTTTGAAGGACCATTTCTTGGTAGGTAAACTTGTATTTTGAAGGACCCATTTTTGATAGGTAAACTTTTATTTTGAAGGACCATTTTTTGATAGGTTAGTTATTATTATTATTATTATTATTATTATTATTATTAGTAATGTAATCCACTGCAATATTTTTCCTTTCTTTTCTTTTTTTCTTTTCAGCATCAAATTGGTTGCAAATTGATACTGTTACCCTCTTTTTCTGCTTTATGTGGTCTAATGATATATGTGAAAAAATGAAGCCTACTTTTTAATATATTATTCTTTGCTTGATCAATTTTATATTTTTGTAACTCTGATTTTTTTGGACGAAGCATTTGTAAGTTGTTAGACAAGATAATAGTGTAGGGTGTCTAATTTAGTTCTTGTTTCTGAAATAGGCCTTGCAATGTTACACTATGTTTGGTTTGAGGTAATGAGGTAAAAAATAATTATTGAAAAGAAAAGTTACTTAAAAAAACATTGTGGAAAGTAACAATGAGAAAAAATCATAATATATTAAAAAAGAAGGAAGTCTAAATAAACTTTTCTTTCACTTTCCCCGTCATTTCCTGAGTAAATTACAATTTTCTTCAAGTTTTCATTTTCTTAGTATTTTCATTATTAACCAAATAAACAAAGCTATTTTTCTCCACCTTCTCTTTTCTTTTTGTCACTACAATCCTTGTACTGAACATAGTGTTAATGTTTCTTGACGGTGGCTTTTAATACCGCCAGTCGTGGCAGATGGATGCTCTATTGTTGTTATGTTACACCACAAGTGTGAGGCCTACATTCATACCATTTATTATTAGTCCTTGCAGATGTAAATTAAGGATGTGTGAAATTCAGATGGACCCTGAATTTATTCACTTTTTGATATAACGCACTTATGTTTTGTAATAGTATATTATTTGTTTGATAAGTGGATCAAATAATAGCTGAATATCACTCACATATGGAACTTGATTTCAATAACTGATCTAAACAATAAACTTGCTATAGAGGTTTTTTTTTTTGATCGGGAAAAAGGGCTTCATTCCAAAATACGAGAATCAATTGCTATAGAAGTTGATTTCAATGATATCCATATCATTGCACTGCATTTACATTAAATCAATTTCAGCATCTACCAAAACATAACAATTTCACATCAATCATGCATCATGATTGAGTCCCATCTACAAGCAGAAGTGGTCTAATACAGTTATGCATTCAAATATAAGAAAACTACATTCAAAATTTTGTATATACAGGCAGCAAAGGAGAGATGGATGAGAACAAACTCTCTTCTATGATGAATTTAGTAATCCCCACCTACGAAAGAATC
Source organism: Handroanthus guayacan (assembly GCA_014898755.1). NCBI lineage: Eukaryota > Viridiplantae > Streptophyta > Magnoliopsida > Lamiales > Bignoniaceae > Handroanthus > Handroanthus guayacan. Next base: position 787,442 of record JACFYI010000502.1, read on the forward strand.
GAATAAATATTGCAATCAGTTGCAGCCTTCCTTCGGGAAATGATCAAAAACATCTGCAGCTTGCACGTCGCCGAAAATATGAACACAAAAATTACAGCATTTTTTCTTCCAGGCCTCGTGGCTTGACCTCACCGTTGCAAGTAGCCTACTTATGCGTAAATATACTTTTATCTGTAATCGTCTTGTCCATTAGCATCTAACTTATTGTGAGAAGAGGAGTCACTTGAGTTTCCGATGCCCATTCATGGTTTTTCCTGTTAAATAACACCAGAGATTGTATCAAATGAAATGCCACCTCATGTTTGGGAAAAATGGTGGTGTGTTTTTGCATATTCCAACTTCAAGGGGGCTCCTTAGCTGGATTTTAGCATTAGTTAAACTTCCAGAGAATAAGGTCCTCATATTCCCACAACCTCCTTGAGAGTAAGGGCATCATCACGTGGATGCGCTTCATCCACCTGGACTTTAACTTCATCGCCTATCTGAACACCAACAGATACCCAGGTAGAAGCTTGCAATCCAACCTACACGAGGCAGCACTCATTAGTCCAAATTGTTGATGTGATGATAAACAGGGCGCTGATTTCTTCCTATAAAGTGCAAAGTGAAATCGATCATCTTGGAATTCATGAAGGTGAACACAAAATCTACCAATGTTTTCTGTACAGCTATCAACCAATTGTTTATGGCTTTAGAGGGTGAAAACATCAATAGCTTTCATTAATATTTCCACAAATCAGTTCACAAAGAAATTCGATATAAGAATAATTAATTCAGGTTGCTCAGCATAGCCATATTCAACTATTAATATTACCAATAACCCATATGCGCTCATCATAGAAATTTAGTGTAGTAAGTGGAATCAATTTGCCTTGTCATTGTCCATGTAAGTTGAAAAAGTTGATTCATAGCTTAGGATTTATTTGACAAATTACTCCATTTGCAGAAAATGATGGAATAACTTATAAGTTCTTTGACGAAGTTATTATTAGTAAAAATTTAAACCTTAATACTTGTCATATCACATTCAATTACCAGATATTTCAAGAAGAAAGAGCTAGAGCTCCAAATGACAAGTTGCTGCTGTTAATAATTTCCAGCAGTAAAATTTGAAGCAAATATTGGCATTACCTCCATCAAAAGTACTGCTGCAACTCTGTCTTTGATGAATCTGAGGACTAAAGCAGAAAACTTTCTTTCTTTTGGTTGTCGCCTCAAGTATTCAATTATCCAATATCGGAGACTGCTGGAGCTGAGCCTCCTTACTACCCTTGTATTCATGTTTACCATAGATGCTATACCCTCCAGCTTTCCTGAAGAGAGAGGAGGAGAATCTCCTCTAAGAAAAGCTTTCACCTACATATGGGAATCAATTAGCACAGCCAATTCTTAGGCAATTATATTACATGTCAGCTTATGGTAGATCTACAACTCGCTAAACCTTACATTAGCAAAGTAGTTAGTCACTCTCTGATCTAAAGATGCAAGGTGTCATAAAATGATAAGAACTCAATCTTCCAACCGAAAATACAAAATAATGCAGAGAGTTATATCCTAAACGTGAAGCAGAGACTAGTTCATCAGCATACATTTTTATGATCTAATTACTGTTTCTTCAATGACAAAACTCAAAAGGTGGAAGGTACCTCCTAAGTACATGGATGTAAGCTCGTATAGCATATACCCACAGCAACATCGATAACTTTAAAATTTAAGGTATGCTTTCTAGGAGACAATAAGACTAAAGCTATGGACTAGATTAAAGCTAGTGTAGTGCATCTAGAAATAGTTTCAAGTCTAATCAATTAGATATACCTGATAGTGAGCCAGGAGATCCATATATCTGCGGATGGGAGATGTGAATTGAACATATCCAGGAAGTCCTAAAACTCCATGACGCATAGGATTCCTGAAATCCATTTCAGCAGCACGCATGGTTCTAACTATAGCAGAACTCCTTACAGGGCCTTCAGGAAGATGGGTAAAAGCAGATATATCTATATTTGACTGAGGTTGGCCCCGATAAGGTAAAGGAATGTTGTTAGAAGAACCAAAAGTGGCTATTACTTCGCCACAAAGTATCATCATCTCAGATACAAGTCGCATTGCAGGATCTGCCTGGTTTTCCACATACAGCTTGATCATGGGCTCTGGATCATCTGGATTAGTCACTTTGATTCTGGTTTCCAATGT
>JACFYI010000502.1:799479-815846 GCA_014898755.1 Handroanthus guayacan
CTCCTGTCACGATACCACAGAACTAACTTCATTTTTGGCTTAGAAATCATGATGGAATCAGAAATACTGGCAATGGATGTCACAGAAGTAAGAGCCAGTGACAAAACCAACAACTATGAAGGGAATCTGAACTTCCACTAATTCTTAGTAATGACTGTTCATAGATAATTTGTTTATCATAAATTTCTGGAAAAGAAATACACATAATATTACCTCCTAAAAGAAATTTGAGCACTGGACATATGTTTATCAGTGACGGCAAAAATATGAAAGAAAAAGGGAACAAGATATTACCAAGAGGATTGCAGCGACAGAGGCGCCAAGCCATCAATATCGTCCCTTTTACAACTCCATACTTCTTGTAAGCTATCATTGAGTACTCACTACATGTTGGAACGTAACGGCAACTCTTTGGCAATAATGGTGAGATTTCCCCTGTATAATCATATTAGAACTAAAACGCCCCATTCGTATTAAAGAGCTCAAAGAATGACAATTTTCCGAAAATTACAGATACATATACATAGAGGTGATGGCACTTTCTCTACTTTGTAGCTTAAATCAAGAACTAAGTACAGAATATCGATCAATAAATTTAATAATTACTTGAAAAAAAAAATAATAATAAGGAAGAAGAAAAAGCAATACTCACGTTTGTAGAACCTGAGCATCGACAATGCAGCTTTGACGCCTAAACTATTTTCTTCATTATCTGAAAAATAATCAAAACCCAAAAGCTCTGTGAAATTCTGCAATAACAGTTAACACTGCTTATACATAAGAATACTACCTTACCCTCTGATGCGCTCTGAGCGGAATCTTCTCCTGAATTGTTGAAAACCCGGAAACGGCGTCGCAGCTTCCATCCCTGCAAAGAGTTATGAGATAAAGAGGTGGAAGAGGAGAAAAAAGAGTGGTTGTCCGAGAATTGTACGGATAATTGTGAGTGATTGAATTTGCAATTAGGGTTCCTGAGAGAAAGGGGCTTATGGTAGTTTTTACAGTTTACAGACAGAACTAGCGCCATTTAGTAGTCGGTGGGCTATAAGATTCTTTAGGCGTGTGGGAAGATAACAATTGGTCGTTTAGGAAATTTGCACCGACGCCCCTGAGGGCTGAGCTCGGGTACTTCCGGTAATTTTCAGGTTCATTATTTTCAGGATAATGTTTTCAAGGATTTATGAAATGGCTTGGACTGATTTTCATTTTTATCTTTTTCCCAAAAAGAAAGCACCATTTTCTACGTTTAGGCAGGGCAATGCAACCAAGCCTAGGCAAAAGTTTCAACTTTGCCTATGTAAAAATTTCAAATTTGAGCTTGAACTCATGACTCTGCAAATTTCAACTCAAGCTCAAGCTCAAGCTCATTTGGTGAATATTGAGCTCAATCTCGAGCCAGTCAATTTATCCAGCCGTAGTTTTTGCTCAAGCTTGGTTTAAGATCAAACTTAAGTTTAATCTATTTTTGTTTTTGAAAAAGGTAAGTCCTACTTTCTTTTTTCAGAAATGAATACAGCACTTGTAAACTGCTGGGAAAAAAATAAATAAATAAATAAATCAAATGCATTTTCTCCTATATTATTTAACCTCAACTGGTACAAGTATATTTACTTATCTATACATTGTCAAGGGAATGTTAAGTTTCAATTTTCTAAAACCAATATTCCTGAAAATGAAATATATGTTATTTTTAATCTCCATGAGTTTGATTCTTCATCTTTCTTCTAATCTACACAGCACTTAACAGAGAGACGAGAGAATACAAGCAGAAAACCTGTTATTTTCAGGCATCATCACAAAGTGCCGCATACAGATGCCATAATGTAATAAGGTTTACAGTTCACTCAAGCCATAAGACAAAGTAGAGAATCTTGTTCCACTAATCAATCTCAACTGCAAACATTTTATTACTCCAAATTCCCAATAAGCACTAGATAGAGTCACCAACGTTTATTAATCAGAAACGAGTAGTGATTTGAGCAAACAGAGCCTTAAAATCCTTTGTCGGTGCGCCGGATCCTTCAGGCTTTGATGCAAGATCAAATGCTTTGAATTTTGCCTCCTCAAAGTTTAGTGCCTGTACAAATGTTTATGTTGTTAATGAAAGGTTCCAACTAAGGCATTGTCCAGCTCAAAATCAGATGAAAGAGGCCGGTTTTAGTATGCACCTGAATGCAGACTTCGGCAACATCAGCCCTAGCGATTGTTCTTTTTTCTGTCTGAAGAAGTTCGTCATCTTTTCCTACAAGTAGCTCTCTTAGACCGCCTTCTTTATCTTGCAATCCCCCAGCCCTGTACCAATATAGAAGATGATTGTGAGCTCATACCACGTCACGTGCAACCTAGTAAATTCACTACAATATCATCATTGATGATTTGTCCAAATTCGTCCCAGTGATGAAAGGTTCAGTCACGTCAACAGATTGTGCAGTTGATAGTTAAGTGGCTTTGTCCTGAAAAATGTGCTTCGAAGGGTGAGAGAGAATGAACAACTTGTGACTTGTTTCAAGCTTCGACTCTTTCGATATTGCACAAGATTTGGTATCATTAATCATGTACTAGGATTTAGATTAAAAGCAACCTCAAAATAGTAGTTCATACAAATAAGTAAGATAAGCTCCAAGTTCTAAATGTCGATTACATTTGTTAGCCTTCTTCCGACTTAACGTAAAATCTTTGTTCTTAATGTTGAAAAGCGAATAATGTTGAGGGAAAGATCTGATAGTTAGATTGTTGGTTAAAAGTGTAATGATGTCAAGACAAAGATCTGGCCTATGAGCAAGAAGAAAAAAGATGTACGTCAATCATAGTGCAGATTCGAACCATTGGGATCATCATGAATATTGGTCCATTGCAGCATTTAATCAACAAAGGAGTCTTATAACAACTTCAATATGTTCTGTGTATAGAAGCAGAAACACCGACATACCTGATTATGGTGTAAGGGAGCCCTGAGTCAGCCAGGTATTGTTCAGCCTTTCTCTTCCAAATCTACAATCAAAATAAAATTCAGTTACTGATCGATATTTCCACAAAAGCAAAATAATTTAGTCTACAAGTGACGAGTTTTGTTTGCAAAATTTATGCAGAGATTTATGATTCCCCTCAAGAAGTACTTATTACAAGTTCATAACTCATGAGATTGTCGTGTAACAAAACTGCTAGAAAATGTTTTTTCTGGTTTACAAACAAATACCATAAAGGAGGTAAGAAAAAAGACATGGAAAAGGTATACAAACCAAGATATTCCCATTTCCCAAGCTATTCAAGGGGTGATTGGGATTTGTTCCTCCCATTGATCCAACCAACACAATGTGCTTCACTCCAGCAGCTTTGGCTGTTCATATATGTCAAAAAATTCTTTAGAACATCAAAGAAAGCAATTAAAACCGTCAACTTCAGTACAGGTCCTTACCAGCATCTATTTGGTTCTTTTGTCCAATCCAGTCAACCTAGTACAAATAGACAAGATCAGCAAGTTTAAACAAAAGGGGCTTCAAGACAAATGGTCGAGTAATGGACCGTAATAAAACCTGTTCGGGGAATGCTCCCTCTTCGAAGATGAATTCGGGTCGTCCACCTTTGGCTGGGTCGAACCCTGGTTTCATCTTTGGGACAGCACTTGTGAGTATTATAAGAGCATCAATACCTTGAATTGCTGGAACAATGCTCTCGGTGTTTCTTATATCCCCTACATAAACATCATCCTGTCCACCGATTTTTTCCTTGCTCTCCTGAGTTCTTACCAAACCTCTAGCGATATACTGGTCCGATCTCTCCTTCAGTTTCTTGTAAACAATTTGGCCTGCAAATTGTTTACTTAATGTAAGGAGTATTTTCCACATGTAATATTAATTGTTAGACTCGTATACACACAATGGGCCCTTGATTGAAGTTTGAGGAAATACAAGAAACTACAAACAAATGTAAAGAAACAAATAAAAGTGCAGGAAACTAATAAATGCAAGAAACATGCAATAAGTTTAATGGAGCAACTTCCATAATTGAGAGAAAACAAATACATTAAAGTGAACACCAAAAATGACATAACTGGAGTGTAATTTAAGTGCCAATCACTAAGCAACTCTATAAACCTAAAATACATGGCAATACGTATGTGAAGCAGGTAATAATAAATTAGATATTTGAACAGAAATACGTGGAATACGATCAAACTAAACCTACGCAGTCTAATGCACAGTCATCTGCTCTGAAAACCATACTCAAAGTCTGTTTCTTGTGAAGCAATGGGGGCGCAAACCAAAGACCAGCCATCAGGACATCAAAACAATATTTTCAAAGCAACACAGGAAAAGTGAAAAGTCGAGCAAGTAAGATTCTACATTATCTTGGAATCCTTCACCTATGAAGGAGAGGCTACTCACATTTTCCTTGAACTTTGTCCTCTCTTATAACAAACTTTGTCCTCTCCTATAACAAACTTTGTCCTCTCCTATAACAAACTTTGTCCTCTTTTATAACCAAGGATCATATTCAACATGGATTGATTTAAACCAAAGTAAAGATAAGATGGAAATGTTGTCAGAGGTGAGACGGCAAGAGCTGCTCATTACCATAAAATAATGATTTTCTTCCTTTCCTTTCTTATTTATTTATTTATTTTCCTTTTCTGTTGTAGGATTACTTTCATTTACTTGCAGTAATCAATAATTCATCCTTCGTAACATAGAATTTCATGAATCACAAAGACTCAGAGTAAGAACCATTTCGTGTTTCGTAGTTTTCCAAACATATCCTATAAAACCCAAAACCCTCACAGGAAAAATGTCCGATTCACCACCAAAGGAACACCTAGACAAGAATTTCAAAAACCCACCGACAAGATCCATCACATATCCACACAAAAAAGGGAAAAAAAAAATAAAAATCGGCCCACTTGATATATATCAATAATTTAAACAAATCCTTACGACAGCAAGCATTTATAATGAAAACCCATAAACCATAAACACAAGCGTAAGCATAACAAAAAGAATTCACATATAATAAGTGTCCAAGAAAGATCTTTTACCAGTTCTACCACCGGCACCAGTAACAAGAACAGTGCTTTTGCTCAAATCAGACATCGCCACCACAGAAATTCGCCTAAAATTTTTAGCTTTTGTGCAAGGAAAAGATGGAAAAGCTAAAGGGGAAAATTCCGGAAGTTTAGTAGTACAAGCATTTATTCTGCTAACCAACCAACATTTATGGTTTGATGTTGAACATGACGCTCTGAAGGGGACATGTGTCATGGAAGCCACTGTTAGGAAGAAATTCTTCCTATCCGGCAGTCGACGGGAAAAATTTTCGAGACTGCGGAAATCTTGTTAGTTATGAAAATAACGGCCCATTACAACGTTACAGATGTTGGCATATCATAAGCTTTGGACTCATATTTTCTTATCCTTTTCACCAATACCCTTATCCCGTAGAACTTCAAATAGAAGTTACAGAACATAAGCGTTTTACTGAAAATAAGAAAGAGCGTTCATTGGTATTTTTCCCTTTTTTGTTTCTTTTTCTTTTTCTTTTTTTCACTCTGCAAGATGAAGTATAGATGGATAAAGTAATTCTAAAATGTGATTTCCTGTCAATTGGGAGAAGGCCCGATTAGTATCAGATTGAGCCCAGCCCACAGTTATTTAAGTTGCTTTCGATGAATAAATGGGTTAAAGGAATTTGGGTGGAAGGGGCCCATATTCATTATTGAATGGATTACAGCGTCAGTGAGCTAAAAAAAATTTGTAGGCTAAACGTCGAGCTCAAAGTATGTATTCTTAGGTTTGTTTAGAGTGGAAGGGACGGGACAGACATGAAGATCATATCGTTGGCTTGTTTCTGCTAGAGCTAGAACTTAAGTTCAAGCTCTAATATTGATAAATATCTTAGAGTATTGAACATTTTTCAAATTTTATTTATTTAGTTATATGTCTCATTCACATTAAATATAATATATATTTATATATAATTACAAATTTGCGAGCTTATTAACAACTAACTTTCAATCAGAGTTGCCACAAATAGATAGTTTGGTGGTAAGCTCTCTACCTATAAACAATAGGTCATGGATGAGAATTTCATAGAAGATAAATGGAAAACCAACCATAATCCTCTTTAAAAGGAGGGAAAAAAAAGAAGAAGAAGAAGTGCACTTGACTCAAGCTAGACTTTGCTCAAAGTCGAGTTGGCTAGCAAGATTCGACTCGTGCAACACCTACAGTGGATGAACCTGTTAAAATGCAAGAAAGGTGAAGTTTCACCCACCTTATTATCAATAATTTTATATTTACTTCATTCAATAATTTCGATATATACATCAAGTTAAGTGCACCTTGACTTTAGCTGCAATTTGATAAGCCAAGATATGAGCCCGATTAAACTAATTCATATATCATTTTCAGTTTTTCACCATACATTCAATGCTATATGCATTTATTTATAAGGCGCTCTTATATTTTGTCACATCTCTCCAATTTTTTTAATAAAAATGTGATTTCCATCGGTAATTTTTCAATCTTGACCCCGACATGAAAAGATTGATTACAAGGAATTTTACTACACCATTGCAACATGACAAATAGACATTACCATACTTACAATGAACATAATAACAACATTAGGACTTATAACAATTATGATGTGAAAGGCTAGAGTCAAAATTACCGTCCGACTAGGGCATTAAAGCATTCACGTGATTTGCAAAAGTCTAGAGTCGGAGTGATATTAGACTTAAAGGGGAGAGTTAGGCAAAAATTATTTAAAATAGGGATAATTACCATTACACCCTTTGTGGTTTGGTTAATTACCATTACACCCCCTGAGGTTTGGATAATTACCACTACACCCCCTGAAAATCTTGAATATTACAAGTAGACCCCCTAAATAAGGGGGTGTAATTGTAATATATGCATAAGTTAAGGGGGTGTAGTTGTAATACATGAATACTAATTGTAACTATGCATTAGCTGAATTGTACAGTAGAGGGTGTAATGGTAATTAACCAAACCTCAGGGGATGTAATGGTAATTGTACCAAATCTCAGGGGGTGTAGAGGTAATTATCCCTTTAAAATATATATAATTTTCTGCATCTTATAGAATGTTAGATTTTATTTTAAAAATAAATTATTTAAGTATTTAGTTAAAATAAGATATCAGAACTTATAATATATTAATAATGTCAATTTTGTAATTAAGAAAATTAAATGTGCAGGAGCATGTCAAGATTTTAAAAATAATTTATGCACGTTTTACTTTTGGTAGAAGAGCTTATTACAAGTTTCTAACATCTTATTTGAAAGTTTGTAGGATCTTTTTATTGAAAAAAACTACAAGATACTTTTGATATTTTATAAAGAAAATAACATTAAGCCACTCCATGTATGAGCATTTTTGCATTTCGCAACCTAACAAGGAAAAATCATTTTACCATTTCAATTTCGCGAAATTTTCACTTTGCAACCTAAGTATATTTTTTGATAGAATATTCTATCAGAATTATCTCACCTGTGAAGTATGTATGAATAGTGAATGCAAAATTGACAGGAAAAAAAATCATTTTACCACCTAAATTTTGCGAAATTTTGCATGATGTCATCTACTAGTGGAATATTTCCACCGTAAAATACACTTAAGTTGCAAAATGAAAATTCTCCGAAGTTGAAATGACAAAATAAAATATTTTTTTGATTATAATGCTAAATGTAGAGACATTTATAATTCAAGTGGCTTAGTATCATTTTTTCTATTTTATAAGTTGTTAAACATATTATAACATCTTTGAAACAGCTTATTAACACACCTAAACACCCTCTGTGTCACCATTACAATAAAGTACATAAACAATCTTGGCCCTTACTTTGACTCCCAAGTATCCCACCAAGTTTGTTATTTTACCTATCAATTACATCACTCTCACCGTCTCTGTTTGGCAACATAAAATGTGGGCAGCTAATCATACAGTAAACCAACAAACAAATCATTGAATCCAATCATGATCTCAGTCACATTCGGATTTCGTAATATACAAGTCAGTTGTATTATTGCAAAAGAAAAGATTTTATATTAATTAATGACAGCAATAGAACATTTACAAGAAGATCGATCCATAGATCGTACCATGAAACATGGTTTAATTAGCAACGACAACTAAGCTAGCTAACTAGGCTGTCACAGAAGTCTCCACCGGCTTAACCCCTGAGTAGCTAACTTCAGCAATTTTATCAGCTTCCCAAAGCTGAGGAATTGCTTCCCTGAGATTGTGGATGCTTTCTAATGCATAATCTGCTCCTTTCACCCTTTGAGATTTACCGACCTGCGTTTGAATGTATTCAAATTATAAGCTCTTCAAAGATATTGTAAATAAGCTCTTTTACAAAAAATAAAAGTTCTTAACTTATAAAATCTTAGCATGTTTTTTCAGTTTTAGCTTCATTAATTATGTTATTGTCATTAGTAATGCCTTATAAGCTCCACAAACTTATTTTATCCAAGTACTTTGACAACTTATTTGTACGGTATAAACATTTGAGAATGCATGGGACAGCTTTTCAAGTACTTACCAGCACTGTATCAAGTCCTACACGTTTTCCAGATTGAATGTTTCGGACGCTATCCTCAAAGAATAACTGCATAGGTAAGAAGAAATTGGTAATAAACATGAATGAATCGGAGAAACGACAAACTATAATAATGTTCTAAACGGAAAAGTAGTAGTAAACTTACAGTTCTATGTGGATCAATGTTGGCAATCTTGAGAGCCCTTTCAATGCAAGATTCCGATGGTTTGCAGACAATTGGCGTCTTTGGCAGACTACACAATCCTGCATCAGGCTGAGAAAAGTGTCCAATAATGTCAAAAATTTCACGACTTCCATTTATAGCACTAGAAGATCGTGTTAATCCAAGAAACTCCATATCATCCTCATCATCAGATGCAGCATTCTTGTGTGTCGGATTTAAAGTCTCAAAGCATATGATCCCTTCAAAGCAGTCTTTGAGACCAAGACGTCTCAGAGCTTTAATAGCGTGTACCTTATCAGCATTCGTGAAGATCTATTGTGCAACGAATATAAATGAGTAAGAATCCATAAGACATATAAATGCTTCATGTACTTGCGAAAAAAAAGACTTACAACTTTCCGGATGGGCAAGCTTAACAAAAGGCTCCTCAAAACAGGGTCCGGTTTTAAATTTTCATACGGTAATCTCCCATGGACAAAACTATGATACTTATCGTAGTCAAAATCATAGCCAATTGCCTGCATAGGGAATATCTCATCAGCAATAGTTGTTTAAACGAAAGCAAGTTAACGATCAAGCGGAGGAAGAAGGGCTTACCCTGAGACCAGCCATTGTGGTGCCATAGTTTTTGTACAGTAGATTACACAAGTCAGGGATTCTACTCTCTTCTATACCAAGCTTTTCGATCATATAATCTGATGAAATCACGTGTGCATACAATATATCAAACATCAAGGCGAAAAACAAACAACATTAACAGTAATGTGTAATGAAAGAGACAAGTTTACCTTGGATGTTCTTAAGAACTGCTGCTGCTAGACCAGAATTCAGAGGGTAAAGGGTATCATCAAGATCTAAACAAGTAAAGCATACGTAAAATTTGGTCAGATTTGTCCCAAAATTGACTTTAAGATAACATGTTTGGAAGGTATGAACCTTACCAAATAGAAGACAATCATATTTTGGCCTCTGTACCTGCCTGTAACGGTCCTCGTATTCCATCTTGATTTACAACAACTTGAGTAGAAAACAAAAATACGTAAGCATTGCGTGCAAGGATAATGAAAGACAACCAAAATTCACATGAAACTTGAGTTTAATTCTCAATCTGTAAGTTTTCATGGCTTGTACGACATGAATAAGTTACTCCTATGGACAATTTATTTGTAATAATTCAACCCTCTCATTCATGAGGTTTTGTCTTAAGTCTTATGTGGGCACTTTCCACCCTCTTCTTTATGCCAATACAAGAATCCACCAAAAAAAAAAAAAAAAGGAAGAAAAAAGAAGCAACTTTAACAAAATTCGAGAACACATGATGAATTTGATCAGAATTGAAGAAATAATCTCTCACATCGAAATCATATCTATCCAAAAATAATGAAAAAGATTAAGAAAAATCATCATATAAAACTCAAAAGAGTTAATAACAAGAAAAAACCCATGATCGGAGTTTCGCATTAGCCTTCAGAGTTTATCATCTTATACATTTTATATTCACCATAACAATTGGTATAAACTTGAGCCCATTAATTATCAGAGCTTCCATTAAAAATTTTATGGATTTACATAATACATTCATATATACATGGAGATGATAAAATTGGCAAGATCCCAGAACAGGAAATTACCAGAATAGAAATGGGGATGAAATGGAGCAGGAAATATGTACTAAAGAGGCTACAGAGAGCAGAATTTTGAAGGTGCAATTCTCTCTCACAATACAGAGAAATTGCTGAAACGAAGGGAGAGGGGGAAGAGAAATGATGGCCGATGCTGTCTTAAATAGGCAAACCGTCGAGGTTTTGCAATATTTTTTTATTAAAAAAAAATGGTAAATTACAAAATTAATTGGTACTATTTAATAATCATTATCTTTTGATAGCTAATAATCAGCCCCAATCTAGAAGTTCAATGTGTGTTTGTTGTACTTTCTGGAGTCTTAATTATTCTATTTCCCGATATTACCCTTACATTAGCCTTTAAGACAGATTTTATAAGTAAAAGGAAAAAAAGTATAATTACCTCGATACCCATATGATTTGGCTTGGTTTCTTGAAAAAAAAAAAAAAACATTTGACTATGAAAAATTACAGTAATACTTTCGGTTCATTACAATTAAATTTAATAAATTGACTAAAGTATTATAAATAGACCCCCTATTAATTTAATGGCAGCAAGTATTATTATAATTTCTCAAATTAATTGAAGTATGTTTGCAATTAGGCTAAATTCTCAAGGGCATGCCAGGGTAATTATGCAAAACAAGAAAAGAAAAGAAAAAGGCAGAAATTTAAGGTTATATGAAAAGGAGAAGCCAGTTGTACAGTTTATCCTCATATTGTCGCACGCAGTCTGAGCATATTCGAACCTTAATTTCTAAAACTTGAGGTTAGATATTTGAAGAGAAATGAGATATGGGGAAAGAAAATCGTATGATCCGTATTTTTAGGGGAATTATTCCAATTTCCAACTATTTCTTATCCACAATTATATGAATTTTTTCTGAGGCCACATGTTTTATTACATTAAATTATCAGGTAACCAAATATAATAAAAATCAAAATGTAGCTTGATTACCATCTGTATGGCACACAGGAAACAAAATAATAGAAAGCAAATGGTTAATCTTTATTTATTTATTTATTTATATATATATATATATTTTATTTTTGATAGGAACTTATCCCCAATTCTTATTTTTTATAGTTTTGAGAACCAATCTTTCTCACTCACTCAATCACCTTACCACTAAATTAAATTCTTTCCAGTGTGCTGCTATACCACGTGAAAAACTTGATTTTCACCATCAGTAGTGCATAAAAAGAACATACAAAAAGCTAAATAAAATAAAATAAAATAAAAAAGATCTAAGCAATTGGACCGTCTTTTGGGATAAATTAGTCGTAAATGATGTAGATATTTCACTTAATTACTAATCAGTACATGGATAATTTAAACTAACGGGCTGTGAAAATAAAGTGCCGTTCGGGTTGTGACCCAAACGGGACGACTTGAACGACTAACGTGGCTAGAAGAACAAATGGAGTGAGAGTTCAAGCTCTGGGAGAGTACTTGAAGTGATGGAATCAATCCTTGAAAAAAAAAAGGAAAAAACTTTAATTTGTGGAAGAGGAAAAAACTTAAAATATCTGGATTTTATGCTCTGTTTCTGCTTGTTTTATTCAACAAACTTGCGACATATATACTTCATAAGACAAATATAAGCATTTTGATCCTAATGTGGTTAATATGTCTAAATCTTGAACACCATTATCACGGTACGTACAAAACACTACTACAGTCAAAGTGTTCCCAAAAATTATGCCTTTTCCTTAATCCAAAGTTAATCAATTTTTAAGCACAATTAAAGGCTATAAGTACAAGAATTTCTTCTTAATTAGATTCTGGATTTGGAACTTTTAATTTGGACACGATGAGACCGGACAGCTTAATTATAACATTAATTATTTGTTGATTTGATCTGTCAGAATCCTTAACGATTTTTAGCTGAATTTAGTTTGGCAAGAATAGCTGTGAACAAGCTAATAATGTCTTCTTAATAAACCAAATCCGTCTCACTTTCCAGCTATAAAGTCTGTAGAGTTCCTAAGTTACAAGGGTTTGAATGCATTGAATCAACCCAATAGTGAAGGCATGTACAAATAAATTTCTACAAACGTGTCAAAATGGACAACATTAAATATAATTATTTCTAGCCATCATTATTTCAATGAAATGGCACCGCCTCCATTTTTTTATAATAATGGTGCAAGTTTCGAGTCCTACCGATAGCATGTGGGTATTTGTCTACCGAAAAATAGTTTAGATTATTTGAATTATATTTAGTTATATATTTGATCTTTAAATTGTATTCTTGCAATAATATTGATATATAATCGAATGTAATCGCTTCTCTCACAAAAATTATAAGTATTTTTTCGGAGATATAATTATTCAAATATTAACTAGTGACAAATACACAATTTATAGGTAAGGACGCCTTTTTTTTGTGGGTTAGAACTTGTCTCATAATGAATTTTACAATTCTGAGCCTGTGCTAATTACGTCCATTTATTAGGGTTTCGATCGTATGCCATCTATTATAGGTTATCAATTTATTAACTTTTAGGTCATAAACATGCGTCGACCTCCATATACAGTCTTACAATTTTGTGAAGACATGTGTTCTTCGTATATAGTCCTGAAGCCCGGTCACTTCAACCTCTCAATCAATTTACACAATTTATTTAAGAAACCATTTGCAATTGTCAACAAAAAACAAAATTAGGAATGACCTAAAAAGTTAATCATCATGTAAACTATGGTGTGCTACTAGTCAGATCTATATATATATATATATATATATTTCTTTACTAAGGAGGTTGTGTATGTAAACACAATCTACGTACACATTCCTTCAAATTTCAATTAATTATTTTAATCCTCAACTATAATATATTTTGCAGCCACTTTCATATTGAAAACGACTAATCTTGTGATATAACTCCAATAATTATTTCTTTAGCGATGGACACCAATAATTGGATCCATAAACTTGATGTAAGTACAAAAAAGAGTAGCTTTAAAAGGAAATAAAAAAGACCCTTGTTTGGTCTACATAGACAATTATATATAATACAAATAAAAAAATAATAATATATAAATATAGACATATATAATTATTGAAGGAAAGACATATCGTTACGTTGAGAAATACCAATATTATATTTTTTAACTCTTTCAATGCAAATCTTCTAACATCTCAATTATTTGCACCTCCGGGCTGGCTGGACTGATTGTGACACCAATATTATTACATTATTTTAATAATTAATGCTTAATTATTATTATTTTTTTAATTATACTTTAATCCTATGTTCCAGTAGGTGAGGTTGTTGTATGTGAAAGCTACAGCAACGGAGATCCTAAATGTTGCAGCAATACAGCTGCAAAATGGGAACCTAATTGCTAATAATGTCACCTCATTTAGGTTTACATATTAATTAGCAGTAATTAATTATATTATTAGTTAACCCGTAGTTGTAATTAACTCTTAACAATCGATTATTGAGTATGTTTTATTTTTTATAATTATTTACATAATTATTTCTTGAGTCTATAATTGTGGTGAGGCCCAATGCAATGCTTGTGGATGTGGGATCTTATCTTATTTCATAGTGTATGAGTTGATTTGAAGTGCAAGATGCACTTTCGGAAGC
The DNA here is from genome assembly GCA_014898755.1 of Handroanthus guayacan. Lineage (NCBI taxonomy): Eukaryota > Viridiplantae > Streptophyta > Magnoliopsida > Lamiales > Bignoniaceae > Handroanthus > Handroanthus guayacan. Next base: position 813,446 of record JACFYI010000502.1, read on the forward strand.
TTCCGACCAATAATGCACTTAATAGTTGAAATAATTAATTAATTAGTTGATTAATTTAGATTATGACATTTAACAATTATTGCCTTGCTTTGCTAAGTCGAACACTAATTCTTTTTATTAGCTTATCCATTAATCCACATGTCACAAGCAAGATTATGATCATTATTATCAAGATGGTATTTTTCAATAATTTGTTGAGCAAAATTGGGGTAAGATCGATTTTCAGGTTGTTTTATTGTAATTATTTATTTTTTTATGTATTTAAATTTAAGACTAATAAATTGGATTTATTTATTTAATTAATACTTTTCAAGAATTAATCTGGGTGGAAAAAGGGGGTTGGCCTTTGGAATTTTGGGGACATAAGTGTTCCATATGGTTTAGGTAGCACTTTTTTGTCTTTTCACAAATAGGCAAAGTTTTAGATTTACGTGTTGGATGGAAATAATTAAATGTCCGTTTTTGTAAGGATATAAAAATACTTTATGTTTAATGATGATGGATTTCAATATCACCAAATGATGCGTCATATGTCGGTTTTAATCAAATCTATCGAGATTTTCTAATGATATTTAAGCACAAATATTAAGTCTTAATTAAATAATGAAATTATTATTTTTTAAATATATCTGATGCAGTATTTTTTTTAATACAATTAAAACATTAAACTATAGAAAAGTGATTTAACACTCAATTTAAAATTAAAAATTATATGCTTGTATTGAAGGAACTATTCATAACAATATACTAATAAAATTTTAGCGCCAATAAGGCATTTTTCTAGTAGCAAGATGGATGTTTTATTATCTTAGAAGATCACAAGTTTGATTCCCACAAGTGTGTGAGACTATTTTTCTACCTGATTATAAATTTGATGATTTTGTACTATATAATAAGCCGTTACATGTTAGGGATTTTTTCTTTAAATATTATTAATGTATTGATATATTAATTGAATATTAAAAGCGGTTTTCAAAAGAATAAAAATAAAAATAGGGGACCCCTTTTCACCCCTTAGAACCCCTAAGCGACGTGCAATATTTTTTTAGTGGCAGATAGCCATAACGATAAATAAATTATCAAGCAAGAAAGTTCCCACGAAATGGTTGGGAAATAAACAAAGATTTGCATGCAACAATTGTTGATAAGTTTATCTGTCTTCCCACTTGGAAGCCATAATCAATTTTCGTAGGATTCCGACTTTCACAGCTCAAAAGCCTGAAGTTCCAGCCTCAGTTACACTTTGAGAAGCCAATCCCACCTGTTATCACCCATTAATCCGATCAACGTACTGCCACCACACAAACATGGCCTAAAATCGTGTTCCCTTTAACCAAAAATTTGCTTTATTTCTTTTCCCCTTTTTGTTCATGTTTTCAAAGAAAATAGAAGCATATTACTTGGTTGTCACAAGCACATGTGGTACAACTAGAGTCTTTGTTTGTCAATTTGATTCCACTATGATCAATCATCCTTTCAAGGTTCAACAATCACAAGTTAACCTATAGCTCGGCAATTTGATCCTTTCACCTTGTTTGTCACCATTTGGAAGGAATTTAGGACGAAATGGTCATTTCACACGTTATGATAAACACATAGCAAAATACTTGTTATCTTTCGATTGTTATTCTTTATCGTCTGATTTTTGCATCGGAGGCTTTCATTTTGTACTAGTCTCAACAATTTATTTTTTTCATTTCATATCAAATAAAGTCTTATAAATAATACAATTATTTTTAAAATTACATAAATAAAACTCTGATGAGCAAGCCCTAACACTATATACCCATTATTCAAACTTAAGTTCCCCTAAACCTAGGAAACCATATTTACATAATCTTAATAATATATCATGAACCTACATAATTTTTTATTTTTAAAGTGTATGATGAACATTCAAATACTTATTCAAAACAAATAGCTTATACATTAACCAACACTTATTTACGACACGTAATATACAATAACATATGAATTGAAAAATGGAGGATACAATCTCCTAATGGACTCCATACCACAGATCCAATGCGTGAACCCAAAAGCAACATATAAGTGAATCTCATAAAATTTCAATTTTCATGTTTTCACAACCACAATTTTTACATGAGAGCTTTGGGGTATTTTATGTGGCTTTTATTATTTATATATATATATATATATATATATATCTCTACGGATTATTAAAACAAAGTCCCATCAAACTAAGATGTCTTTATCTAAAGATGTAACAGCACAGAAATATATGTGTAAGTTTCGAATTGAATAGTCTATTGGTACTTGGCAGTGCAGATCTCATGAACCTTATCCACCCTCGAGTCTTAAGCATAGACCACTAATTTGCGCAGGGGGTGACTGGTTATAGGGACAGCGCCACGTCAGAAGTGCCCACGTTGTCTGGGGC
>JACFYI010000502.1:815946-842620 GCA_014898755.1 Handroanthus guayacan
GGAGGGACTCACATCGCATTAGGACATGGTTGAATTTGACAATGAAAAATATTAGCATGTGACAAATCTCCATTCCATATTAATCAAATAAAGATTTTTGAACCAATTTATATAATAATATATCATCCCCTTTGGTGACAAAGAAAGGATTTAATTTCTTTAATAATTAAAGAGTAAAGCCACTGCTCTTTGGATGAATTAACACCGCCTTCCCCTTCTTATATGGGATATGTAAGTTCGAATCCTACCAGTAATGTGTAGATGTTTGTTTACCACATAATAGTATTTGTCTGCTGAATAATATTTGAAAAAATTTAACTTGTATTTAGTTCATATATTAGATCTTTAAAATAATATTAATGCATAATTGAATATAATTACTTCTCTCAAAAAAATAAAATAAATTAAAAATTAAAAATTAAAAAAACAGAAAAAGGGTTAAGAAATCTAATTTCAATTTCATGTGACAATATTCATCAGAAAAACTTGTTCTGGTCGATAGACTATTATTCTCGTAAATGTTAATTAATATAATTTATATTGTTCTCGTAAATGTTCTGGCCTAAAACTCAAATTTGTGTCTCATTTTTTGAGACTATATAATACTTCAATCTGTATTAAATAAAGATGCTTCCCATATAACTAATGAGTCTAAATTTGGCATTAAGAATGCAAAAATAAAGAAATGCTTCAAATAATAATTTTGTCACATTTATAGCATAAAAAATAAGTGCTAACAAACACTCAACCTAACCCAACAAAAGAAACAAATTCAAAAGTTGAAATTTGACCGGCCTTGTCTCCTGACCTAAGCCTGCTGATATCCCAAATCCTCGAGGAAAAGATCATCAAAAGAAAATGAAGTTCGAGAGGAACTTACTTTAACATTCTAAAAAAAACTTATTTAGTAAATAATCAGCTAGAGTCCAAGGTGAGTATCTGCAAAGTGCACCATTAAATAGCCAGGACTCCAATGTCTTGTGTTATAAATCCTTACAATTTGGCTGCCGGCTCAAACAGAGAGAAAATTGTCAATGTACTCATATACAAGTGTTCATGCATCCATTTACTATGCTGGAACAATTTCGGGCACCAACGGCGCTGATCCATCATCCTGTGTGGTTTTACCTTCAGAAGCATCTTTGGTCTCCTTCTCTTCTTCAAACCCTTGTTTGAACACATCATAGTTTGTTGGCTCACTAGCCTTGAACGGACGCTCACCCAGAATTCGGACCAAATCTTCCTGATGCAAGACCTCTTTCTCTAGCAGCAATTCAGCAATCTGAGCAACTTGCTCTTTATGCTGCTCTACCAGTTCAACTGTTCGGGTGTATGCTTTCCCGATCCATTCTCTTACTTCACTGTCGATGATTGCAGCAGTCTTGCTGCTATAGGGCTTGGTCATCTCCATGCCGTCGTCCCTTTGAGGGAAAGAGAGAAGACCAACCTTGTCACTGAAACCGTAAACTGCAACTTGGGCATAGGTCATCTTGGTGACCTTCTCCAGGTCATTTTGGGCTCCTGTCGAGATCTTTCCCAGTAAAACCTACACCAGAAGGAATTGCATCAGCGCTTGTCCAGTAGTAGAAAAGATGACAAAATAACAAGCTCACTATCATGATAACAATGCAAGTATTACATAAAACCAAGATGGCCCAATACCACAGCATCTCGCGGGCATTATCCAAGAATACCATCAACCGATGCTTAATATATTTGTGCATTTGATGAGGATATTATTGCAAAATGCAAAATATGAGCACATTGTGGCCAAATTAACACACATAAAGGACAAGAATGTTTTGTGGGTAAGTTATTGTAAAGCTAAGCCACAATGTATACCCTGTGCCAGAGATTTCTCATGCTCAAATGACAAATACTCTCTATATATACACCTGATTCCATCTAAGATATGCAAGCTCGCTCATCTCAAACCCCTAACTACAGCGCCAACATGAACACAGTAAAGACAGGTCAAATCTTAGTAAGAAACAGGAAACTAACATATTTCTTGAAAGACATTTGAGCAGAGATGTTTAACAAACAAATGAAAGATAAATAACAACTGCTGTTTATTTAGGATGGATTAATGAACAAAGGCTTCTATACTCTCATATGCATTACATGAAAAATATCATTCACAGCTCGCTTTCTCAGATATTCAGTTCAGTTGTCAGTTCGACCACTCTTGCTGAAGATCCTTAAAAATACTGGAGTAAGGGTGCAAGAGAAGGTGTCGCTGGGTGGGAGCAGTGGACTCTAAAAATGAAGCTTATTTAACAAGTATTCATGATGATACAGGATATCTCCAAGTAATTCCAACGTCTGATTGGGCATAAAGTCCATAATTTAAAACTCTGTTGAACATGGTTGCTAGCACACAAGAGTTTCACTTAAATTAGGACAAATATTTAATCCAGAAGAATAATCTGTTCACACAGAATTCCTGCACGCATTAACACACCTCATTATGCAAAGGCTGGCCACTCAGCTAGCATTAAAATCACCCCAGACCTGAATCCTTAACGGCGTATACATTTAAAAAAGTTCACACATTCAAATCCAAGCCCCAGCAATTGACAAATGATACCAGCCAGATAGATTGTAGCTAAGATATTGTTAACATCACAGAAGAAAGAAATGATTTCACCTGCTCTGCTGCCCGGCCACCAAGAGTCATGCATGTCATATCAAAAAGTTGCTCTTTGGTCATCAAAAGATTCTCATTTGGAACATACTGGGCAAAACCGAGGGCTGCAGTACCACGAGGGACGATTGTAACTTTAAGCAATGGTTCAGCATGTTCCAGAAACCAGCCAGCCACAGCATGGCCAGATTCATGGTAAGCAACAGTTCTACGCTCCAGCTTGCTAATAACCTGACAAAGCAACAGTTACAAATTATTGTAGTAGGAACACAACCCATGGATCCTATTGGCAGCTTAAAGTACTTCTTGTATCAAATACATAATATTAAGTATTAAAGTTCTCATTTCACAATAGGAAAGATACTGAATAACTACTGGTATTTATCATTAAAATAATGAGGTTTTCCCATGGACGCTCACCAAACACGACTCCAGGAGAAGGGGGTCACTTATTCACCGATTAATTAAAAGAAGAGGAAGACTACCATTTCTGATTAATGTGGCAGTCACGTTCTGCCAAACTAAGAGGGGAAAAATATTAAAAAAATTAAAAAAAAAATAACAGAAGAGTAGCAAATGCTAAATCATACCTATGTCACAACCACAAATCAAGGTTGCCAGGCACCAAAATTACATAAAGTGGCAAAAAAACATATTCTCAAAAGGACGTAGAAGAAAAAACAACCAGATAGTGAAAGAGTACCTTGTTTTTTTTCTCAAGACCCCCAATAACACGATCAATAGCTGCCTCAAAATGTTGCATTGTAATTAACGTGCTCTCTGTCCTTGCAGCAATTAGAGCAGCTTCATTACAAACATTAGCAATGTCAGCCCCAGCAAAACCAGGAGTCAGAGCGGCAAGCCTTTGGGAGTAATATGATGGCTCTTGATCAAGTTTCAACTTAGGCAGATAGATACGGAATATCTGATCACGGCCCTTAATGTCAGGCTTATCGATGGAGATTTGGCGATCAAATCGCCCAGGCCGTAACAAAGCTTTGTCCAATATATCAGGACGATTTGTGCCAGCAAGCACAACAACACCTGAAGTGGTTCCAAATCCATCCATCTCCACAAGCAATTGATTCAATGTACTTTCACGCTCATCATGACCTCCAGAAAATGCCCCTCGACCCCTTGCTCGACCTATTGCGTCTATTTCATCAATGAATATTATACTTGGTGCACACTGTCTTGCTTCTTGAAATAAGCTTCTAACTCTGGATGGTCCCACTCCAACAAACATTTCCATGAAATCTGACCCGGATATAGAGAGAAAAGGAACACCAGATTCTCCTGCAGTTGCTTTTGCAAGTAGTGTCTTCCCTGTCCCAGGAGGACCAACAAGAAGAGCACCTTTCGGAATTTTTGCACCCAGCTCCTCGTACTTTTTGGGATTCTGTAGAAAGTGCACGAACTCCATGATCTCTTGTTTTGCCTCATCACAGCCAGCTACATCCTTGAAGTAAACCTAACCATCAAGTAAACACACACTGATTTAGCAAAAACGGGTGCTGAAACTAAACTGTACCATTATAAAAGAGTGGGACTCTACAAGCAAAAATAAATTGAGCACAATTGCAGTGAGACGGACCTTATTCTTGGAATTTTTATCTAATTTTGTGATTTGCGCTTTTCCAATATTGAAGATTCCACGAGCACCCTTCCCACCAGGACCCCCAATACCAATTCCACTTCTCCTTCCCATGTAGATGAGAGCTCCTAGAAGCAATAATGTCGGCCCAAACTTCATGAGTTCTTGGAACCAATTCATCTCTGAGACATAAGTTACTGGAATATAATTATGAGGGTCAATTCCCAATGCTTCCTGGGCTTCCTCCAGCTTCTCCTCAAATGATTCAACACTTCCAATGTTAAAATAATATTTATAACGGCTCGGGTTTCTTCTATCATTCACATCACCTATTACAGTGTCAGCTTTGGTTTGACCATCATTAGGTGGTGAACTCCTTACATATACTTTAGCGACTGATTTGTTAGAAACAACAATGTGATCCACAAGGCCAGGTTCAAGTAGCTTGTTCTTGAACTCTTGGAAACTTATCTGTAATAAGAACAAAGATGCAATTAAGCATCAAACCCGAATGGAAACACAAGGATCAAACTTAATACGTACATAATATTACATCACAGCATCAGGAAAGCATACAAGAAAGAAAAAAGGCCCAAAACCAGGCCATCTGATGCAGCACCAACTTTGAATAATAATTAAAGGAAATAAAATCAGGTTTTAGGGAGCAAATTGCGGAACTTGATGGTTGGAACAGTGCTTCGTGAACAGTAACTGGAAGGGAAAAGCCTAGAAATTATTCATAAAATCCTTAGGTGTCGCAACCAAGGTTGGATTGCATCACACAATCACAAAATTCTAAGAAAATAGTAATCTGAAACTTTATTCAAGAGAAGACTGCTGAAAATAATGACCTTTTATGGGCCTCAGCTATCTCCTATTCCTAAAAGGAAACGTGTCCTATTCCAACATGGAAAAGGTTCTTACTAAAAGAAGAACATCTAGGCTTAATAAAGTACTAATAAGACCCCAAAACATAAAAGGACTAGGAAAAGACTTTGAATCCTAAATTCACATAAAATATATTGCAATTCTAAATGACCAAAATACCCTTGATTTTAGTTACAAAAAACCACAAAAACTCAACGTAAAACTAAACCAACTTTAAAACACACTAAATACTAATTATTCGAGCTCCCAATTCATATTTTCATCTCCTAAATCATGCCAAATCAATGCTTGAGCTTTGGAAGCATCTTTTGCTTTTCTTGGAGAAACCTTCATAGGTTGTTGCGACTTATCTGCATCACCATCTGTATCTTCTTAACATCTGAATAGCATACAAATATGCAAATTGCGACAGAAGCATGATCTAGAAAGTACCCTTATTTAATAAAACATTCCAGTTTCAATCACATTTCGAATAATAATAGGCAGAATGAAGAGCATCTTCCTTAGCGCAGTATAAATTTCAAGTCTTTTTGTTGCAAATGGCTGTCTACTCTGTTAATAATCCATCCTGATTGTGAGTGCATCAGCTACTAGATGAAGCTCATAAAAGAGTAAAATTTTCTGGAAAAATAAAATGGAACGGCCTCTAAAATTGCATGTATTAACTAAATTAAATGATACATAACACTGAATGATTCACAATGTACAACTACTAATTATTCACCAAAGTATATAACAAACAAAAAGATTTTATATATCAAAAAAATAAAAAAACAAAAAGATTTCGAAAATTGATCAACAGTTCAACACGGGTCTAAAATACATCAAAAAGGTAAGGTGCAGTATGATAGGCATTCATTGGCACACTCTTCTAAAGATAATCCTCATCTAGATCTACGTGCAATGCACACAATTGAATATATGGGGCAACAAAGTGACAAACTGATTTTTGCAATATGGGAACAGATAAGTCATTTTAACCATCTTAAATTTTCAAATATTAATAGCACTCAGTAAATATCAGGAAATCACATTGAAGCTCTAAGCAGGGAGATGTAAAGAGTAAGAGATAAGATGTTGGCTGGGTACACCAGATGACTGTCCCAAATATAGGAACAAGCAAGTTGGAACTCACTTGTTTCTGCTCATTAGGGCTCGTAAGCATTGGTATAACCACAAATGCAATCAACAACAGGGGTGTAACAAAATTTTGAAATTGCTTTGACACTTCCGCATTATTCCATTGCTCACCGGTTCCTGAGTCCCCTGTATTCAAAAAAGACTACCATAAGAAAACACTGAAACATTTCAGCGAAGAAAAACACTGGATAAGAGATGCCAATCAACTAAATTAACAAAATTGCTGCTTGCATAACTTGTACAAGTTAAACTCAATGACATAAAATAGAAACCTTCAGTAAGTTCTAAATAAGCTCCCTCCTCTCTTTTCCATTAATAAATAAAGAAAAAAAAAACTAAAATAATTAACTAAACATAAAAATGAGGCTCAAAGCAATACAGAATGCACATAATATGTAGCGAGCTGCAGTACCTTTACCCTCAGACTTCTGATGGTTTCCTTTTGGAGTCTCGAGCTTTTTCTTTGGATGATAGTTTTCATATTCTACAAGCACCACATGGAACACCCAAACATAAAAAAGACTTCCAAAACCACATTATCTAAAAGAAAATAACAAAACTAGCTAGACAAGCCACAATGTGACTGAAATCTAAATACATAATCTTTCTGCCTACTTTTCTTGGGCGCTTGGTTGCAAAACAGCCTCCGAAGCCTAGGGTTTGTGAAAATCGAGTTGAATTCCTTCGAAACATGACTATTCAAAACCTGTTTACCAGCTCCAATCGATGTCAAATAGCTCCTCAAAAACCCTAACCCCCCATTTTCACAGGAGGTAAACGCATTTCCAGAAGAAAATTCAGTCAGAACAGCTGACCGCACTCCATAACTGCCCGCAAATGCACCCTGCCAGCAGAAAAATCATGAGCAAACTCAAAAAAATCCCTTAAATATTGCAACTTTATCCGGAGAGTAATATTCCAAATATGCATATTGAAATTACTACTATAATTTACTTTATTGAGCGAGGCATGCGATGATCGAAAAGCAGAGCGTCCGATTCGAGAAAACATGATTGTTCGCAGATCAGGACATGAAGGTTCGACGGAACCGCGAGGAAAAAAAGCCCTAATTAAGTTATCTTACGACGTCGTGTCCTGTATTAGATACACAAAAATCCTCAATCCAAAATCTTACTGTTTTGATAAATGTTACTCTTGCAGCGTCGTCCCTTCAAAAATATCTAATTTTTTCCGCACTTTGTTTGGGAAACAAGAAAACCTATAACATGATAGAAGAGGAGAATAAATGGAGGCACCTGAATTGACGTCTTTAGCCTCACGAGTTGGTAATAAGGAAAAAATTCAAACTCATCCTCAGGTTTTTGTTTGATTTCAAAGTCCCCCCTAAACTTTAAGATCTAAAAGTCAACTTCCAGCAATAATTTCTGGTGAATTTAAAATATTTTAATCATTTATTTAAATTATATTAAATGATACTGTATAAAATCATTTCTAGAATTTCAGTTTAGCCCTCTGGTCAAAGGGATGGCGTTGACAAAATCAAAGCCTCAAGAACAATTTTAAAACCAAACTAAAACTCTTAGGGACCATTTTGAAATTTCCCTAGTTTTAATTGGGGTTTTTCGGTAATATGGTTTCTGGTTTTGTGGTCAAAGATATTCCACAACTTGCTTTTAAACCCACTGAAAGAAACTGGATCAGCCAGCGCAAGACTCTTGTTAGGCTTCAGTAGCTAGCCCAAATTTATTATTGGGCCTAACACGGTTTACATAAAATTCGTCTAAAGTTTTCCAAAGTAGCAAGATCACAAATTCAGATTTGATAATATATAATACAATAAAATTATTATAACAAAAGGAAATAGAAGTCTCCTATGGATATTACAACACACTATTATCATACATAAGGAATTTCTAATACGATCGCTCGCTGGTTTATTACATTGCGACAATTCTTCACACACATATAATAATACGATGTTCACCTAAAACATAATTCTATTATTTCATCACACTAAGCCAAAATATGAATAAGAAGGAGGAGACCAAGAAAACGAGTTCGAAGAAGCTGGCGAAGAAGGATGTGATTCAAGAGAAGGTGAAGATGATGAATTGGAAGAAGTAGAATGAATCAACGGCAATGGCTTCCTTATCATCAATGGCACCACATCTTCAAGCAGGCCTTGTTGGCCCATTAATTCTTGTTCAAGTTCCTCAGTTGGGCCCGTCAGTGGGCTACAATCAAGATTTATGGGGATTTCTTCAAGCCCATTTTCTGTTTGGGCTCCAAAATGGGCTTCGGGTTGGGCTTCTGATCTGTGCCCCTTTTGTTTCTTTATAGGTGGATCTACGTGGTGTTGCAGATTTTGGTTTAGTGAGAAAAATGGATAAGTGAAATGGAGGTGTAGCCCTTCATAGGTGATTATAAGAGTATCCGGGTCATCCATGGACCGCTCCACTTGTTTCTTTGCACTGCATCTTGGATTCGTGCATCTATAGTAGCTTCTGCATTGCGTAAAATAGGAGTTAGAAAAGGAAAATTAGATTTGGAATTATTTTGAATAGTTAACTTGTATGTCGCAATAGCTTAGTGATATGGATATACGATGAAATGACACATATGTCCTTCACGATATACGCGAATTATAAAAGCGTCACTTGATCCAACATTTTAAACGGGTTGGGTACTCAATCCAGATCAGCTCATACTTGATGATAGATCCATGATAAGAAGCCCATAAAGGATGATCATTTTGAGCAGTCTAAATAAGGTCAACACATATTAGTTATTAAATGACTCTTGAGTCACTCTATAATTTTTTGTTATAAGGTACATATATACTTTGTTGTTTAGTAATTACTTTTTCTAGTTTCCTTTTCTTGGAAACTTCTCATTGACTTGAATATGAAAAGGTTTTTGCTTATAAGCTACCTCAGCAATTGTAACTACATTTATAATTCTAGGTTTAGGTGAGGAAAGAGATCATAAAATTGACCCTCGCTAGTCATTTAATTAACTCAAGGTGAGTCATCTCAACCTTGAGACTTGATCATGGCTAGGTGAGAGGTATTCCTTATCACATGTCACTTAAATTATTCTTTCCATCAATATATAGATAATGTCATTTATACCCCCAGTATGCAAGACAGATATCATGACAATCTCAACAAACAGCCACGTATATAAGGTTAATAATTACTGTTCATGCATGAAAAATTCACCTTGGATTTGGGCTATTCTTGATGGATTTCTGTCCATATTTCCTCCACTTATAGCCGTCATCAGCCATCGCATTCCCACAATTCTTGATTCTCAAAGTGTACTTGTTGTTCTCATGATAATTAACGGCCAGCTTGTTCAAATAACTTGTTTCCAGCATTGAAATCCTGCCCAAACAAAAATTAATCAACCCTAATGACATAGTGAATTGAAGAATAATTTAATTACCAATAATATAATTCATTACAAACCTGTCAGCTTCCTGCTGAAAATCATGAACTCCATAATTAGTATACGATAAAGCACTTTCTATATCTTCAATCGTCGGGCCGGAATAAGCTGCTGACAAAAGCTGAGAATCAGCTGAAGCGCTGGAATAGGGTTCCATTGCCTGATTATGATCTGGCTGCATGAAAAATGGTGATAAGTTGTCTAGAAGCTCTTTCACTAGCTCATCTTCAGTCCCACCTGTCAGCTTAATTAGATCCTCCATTATGTATTGACTTTAAGCTAAATTTTCGTATATATTATAGTATTGAAGCTAATAAATGAGTAAAAAAGCTGTTGAGAAGAAAAAAAGTGATTACGAGTGGGGAAAAGCTGGTTAGGTACTTAAAGTGGAGCAGATGAAGAAGGAGGTTTGATGTTTTGTGACTTTGTATCATAAGCTCAAATATTATAGCACAAGCTTTAGTTGGTGTAGCTAGTTATGTTATATATATAGCTATATTTATACTGAATAAATTTTAGAGACAAGGTATTCTTGGACTTATGCATTATGAATTATGATACTCTTGTCTCTGTGTGTGTGTGTGTGTTATTTTTATTATTTTTTTTAATGTGCTACATTTTTGAAGAAGGAAGGTGGAATTTTTTGTATTACTTTGTTGACTTCTGAAAATTCCAACCCTGTCAAATGTCAAACCATTATATTATAGTACACTCTAGACAAATTCTGATCTTTGGTACAGACCTGATTTTGATGATTAATTACTCCTAAATTTCTTAACTGATATTAGTTAGGTCCATGATTTTATTTTTTTATAAAGTTGGGCCTGATTATTTGGTAATAAGAATCGAATCCCTGACCATCTTAAAAGCAGATCGATGCCACTTCACCCAAAATAAAACTTCAACAACTAGGACTATGATTTAATTTCAAAATTAGATTAATGGTCTTGAATATATATATGTATATATATATATGTTTTTTCGAGAGACGGGATGGACACAAATCAATGGAGCTGGAGGGACATGTGTATGATCAATCAAAATTGTATTTGAAGTAGCCATCTTTAAATTTGGTTGTATTCTCTGTTCTCTATTTTTCCATGTGTTGTTTATTTGTCTTGTTATGACAGATCTATTTATTAAGCTGGACCAAGACTTTTATTTACTTCTTTATTCATATTGTCAAAGGTGGACCAAGCTTACCTAAACCAACATCTTTCAGGTAAGATCATCAGATCAAGAGTCAACTGCTAAAGAGGAAAGAAACAGAGATTTCCATTAACTTGTCAATTACTTTATGTAAAGCATTGGACTTTGTACAATTCGTTCAATTCCTGGAATTTTTCTAGAACATTTAAAAGGGAAATCTAATTTTTTATTACAAAGTGAGCAAGAGAATATCTTAAACTGAATGTCAAACTCAAATTTACCCCGTGTAATTTGTAAATAATTTAATTTGTGGTTGCTTCAAAGAAAGGGAAGGTTCATTTTCTTTTGTTGTTTTTGGTATGGGGTGGGGGGTGTTGACTTTTTATGTAAGTCCGAAAGTAATTAAGGCAAGGTGGGTTTAGCTACGGTTCATGAATGGGTTTTCTGTCTGTTAGTGATGAAAGAGCCACCGTGACCAAATCTTGCTGGAGCTTTCTATAAAAGTCAACCCCCCTTCTAGGAGGGGGTGCATGGGTTTGCGGTGGGGCTGGCCTACAGGTGTGGGGAAGAGGGTGGCAAAGTCACATGTGGAAGATGGAAATGGAAATGTGTCGAGTTGTCTGTGTCTGAGACTCTGAGTTCAGTGGTTTAACAATGTAACCGTAAACAACCCGATTTCGGAGTGTAACCAAAATTTGAAAGATATTGTGTTAGAATAATGACCGTGCAATACTTGTGTGACATAAATTATGCAAAACTCAAACTAAGAATCATAAACACAAAGAAACCATCAATTAACATAAACTTTTAACAAATAAATAGCAACATATAAAACATATGAAACAATCATATATTCGGAAATAAGCACACAAAATAAAAACCTGAAGCCGAGGCCTGTTATAATAACAGTTTCTTTAAGGTTTTTAATTGCCCCTCACACGGTGCTACAAGGTTCCCGGCAATAAACCTCCCAAGATACAACGGCTACTCCGGCCTAAGTTAGCACTCCAATAGGACGGACTTGCGAACCAATAACCAACTTGAAACTCTCTAAATTGCAAAGTGAAAATGTGTGCTATAGTGTAGTGTATGCAAGCAAATGTATGTAAACTCTTTCTCTATTTTTTTCTATCTCTCTAGGCCATAAACACACACCCTATTTATAGACTAGCATGTGACTCTATGCAAGAATTGCAACTATTGACATTTAAATTAATAGACACATATTATGTCTCTTCGATTTAAAATTTAAATCAATAGACATATATTATGTCTCTTCGATTTAAAATTTAAATCAATAGACATGATTAATGTCTAATCGCATAAGACAACACCCATTAGTTTAATTTCTAGAAAAATCACCATTATTCTAGAATAATTTCATCAAGAATAAACATTTAAATTAAGTCCGATTCAAAAATAAATCACGACTAGACCGCACTCACTTTAGCTTCAATTTTCCCATTCACATTTGAGGAATTTTGATAATTAATCACACCATGAATATCTCCACATTGAGATATTAACAATAAATTTTACAAATTTTTAATTAAGTATAACATACTTAATTTTTCGAGCTAAAGTTAGGACTTTAAATGGGTGTTTATATCAAAATTCTCACAAATTGATCATGCAAAGAAGTTGTACGTTAGAGGGTGTATATATTACGAAATTATTGATTTTTTTGCAATTAATAAATTAACAAGTGTGTTGAAAATAGTAATCAATAATTCAAAATTAAAAACCTTGAAAGATGCGGTTGCCAATAATTCAAAAAATCGTAATGACAAGATCATTTATCACGGCTATACTGAGGTGAAAAACACTTATCACGGCTATATGCCATCGTGAATTTTTTGCTACTCTTACAGAAATCATAAATTACTGCCGTGGTGAAAGCCGTGGCAAATAACTTTCCACCACAACTTTTTTTTCCTATTAACATCAATTTTTAACCATGGCAATTGCTCAACTTTTTTGTAGTGATAACTAACCTTGCCATAAGATCATGTATTTGAAAATTTTAAGATGTTGGAACTTGTTTAAAGAATGAATTGTGGAAGTGTTTAGATAAAAATAAAATAAAATATTAGAACTTACGAGATATTAGTAATGATAATTTTTGCAAATAAGATGATTAAAGTTGAAATAGTTTGTTAAAATCTTAAAAATGAATTAGGAACTCTTTGTTTTTCCCAATCCTATTTTTGTAACTTATAAAATCTTTTTTCAAATATTTACCAAATATTTTTTAAATTTTATAGCATTTTAGACACGTTATAAAATATTTTAGAAAATTAATAAGCACACCCAGATGCCCTTTTCGTTATGAGTTGGCTGTGGGTCTTCCTAAGAGGGTACAATTAGCTCAGCTTATTTATAAACATCTTTCACGATTTGAAGATTTTTAAGCTTATAATATGTCGGATCCAATTTTAAAAATAAGTTATTGGAGTATTTGGATAAAATAAGATGCCAGAACTTATAAAAAGTTATAAGTAATGGTGATTTTCTAATTAAAGTGGTAAAAATTGGAGGATTATGTTAAGCGTAAAAATAAGCTAAAGCTCCTTTAAGGGAAAAATTTTATAAAATGTCAAAAAGTGTTTGGCAAATTTTTTTGAAAGAAGATCATATAAGCTTCAAAAATAAAATTTTAGGATCTTACACTCCTCTTTTGGAATAAGCGAAAAGCTCTTAACTTATTTTTAAAGTCTTAA
Source organism: Handroanthus guayacan (assembly GCA_014898755.1). Lineage (NCBI taxonomy): Eukaryota > Viridiplantae > Streptophyta > Magnoliopsida > Lamiales > Bignoniaceae > Handroanthus > Handroanthus guayacan. The sequence goes on from JACFYI010000502.1 coordinate 829,496, forward strand.
TTATGCTCATTATATGTTAACCATCTTCATTACAAAATTGTCTTTACTATATTTTATAGGCTTCAGTATCTTATTTTATCCAAATATTACAATAACTTATTTTTAAAATTATATCTAACGTCTTGAAAGTTCCAAAAATATCTTATAAGATATTTTAAATAAGTTTAACCAAATGCCTTTTAAGAGCTTATAAGATCGTAACGTTTTATTTGAGAACTTACAAGAACTTAAAAAAAAAAAAAATATTACCATTTTGATATCGTTGGCACCCTAAATTTGTTTGAAGAGGTGAATAGACATACAAAATGTATGCAGTGGAAGTATAAACTCAATAAGATTTTGTGTTATTGAAAATGATTGAATGAATTAAATTAAATGTTTGCGGAATAGGGCAAATTAGAAATGATTGAGATCACTATGATTCTGGTCAGAGTATGTATAAATAATGCAGAGAAAGCAGAGCAAACAAGACTTAGCAATTTATAATGATTCGGCTATGCTTATATTCACTCCCTAAGTTGTCACCCAGAATTTCAACATATCAAATTAATAATGAAATAAACGTCCGTAAAGTAAAAGGAATATGTCCCAGAGGACTAAAAGTAGTCCTTTATTGGAGTGATATGCAAGGTCCCTTAAGGAGTAAGGTAACTCCAATTGATACTGCTGGAACCAACCCAGCAGGTCAAGTTCTGGAAGACACTAACAAGCAATACTTGCATAACCACTATGAACTAGTGATTGCAACGGGGCACAAGATGCGAGACTTGCCCTATCCTGCCTCCAACTGGGTTGGAATTGGTGAACCTGCTAGACTTACTGTATAATTCTAAACATATATGAATATATATATGTATATAATTTTCTTAAAAAAAAAATTTCCCGGTCTCTGAATATACTGAAATAATATATTAACAAAGAATGAGTTATGTAGAAATTTATGAGCATGTTTTAGTCCTTAAAAAAATTATAATTAACAAACATATATGTTGTTTTTCATAAATATTGATTGCATATATTATTAACTGATACAGTACAATCATATAGTTTATAACAATATTATATTTATACACTTATATGTAAATTATGCATCTTATACATTATTTTGATAAAAACATGTCATATAATTATATATATATATATAAAATATGTTACATTGTAATGGGGTGAGCTCGGGGCATATCTGAGTAGAACTCAGATTCATTGCCAGCTCTATTCTAGACTGACGTATCACCACCATCAATTAATGTTGCAAGTTTTCAACACAATTTTTAGATATATAGAGACCACATGAGATCAACTAATTTTCATAGCACACTTTTACTGTAACTCTTCACCAGAAGGTCTTTCAAAATAACAATAGTAAAGACAATTGAAATTAATCACAGCTGCACTCAAAACTATTAAGCAATCACAACTCAATTTCTTGTTTCAATTGACTGTAGTGCAGTTATTAACTAATAATTCTCCCAACTGTCAAGTGGATAAAAAAGGAAATTATCAGATTAAGAGATTGTTCCATAGATAATAAATTTCTTTTCTATGATTCAAGGGATCAGATTCTAATTTCCAAAGATAATGAGGATCCCCAAATTCTAGGAATGACCGCCTAATAAAATGAAGTTAAAAAAATACTAACGAAAAAATGCATCACGCAAAATCTTGAGTGGGGCTAAAAGTACTAGTAGATGAGTGGTGGACTCAGGCCCATAATAAAAGCTAAAAAGGCCTACAAGATGGTTTTGACTTTTGAAGACGGACCAGCCTTTCTACCCAGCAAGATCCCCAGATCCTCCGCCCTGGAGTTCCGTTCATCAAAATCCGTCTCTTTTAGTATTTAATGGTTTCTTTTCAAGAAAAAAAGACGCTTTAACTTAGCGAAAATCAACACTTTTTTAACACGTTTTATCTTATATTTGGTCATATCATATTTTATGAAGTGTGAAGGCTGTTAAAAAGAAAGGAATAATTACCTCCATAGCCCTAAGATTTGTTATAATTATCAAAATACTTATTGAAATTTTGATAATTATCCTTGAACTATCTATGGTACAGTTTAATTGACAGATAATTACACTTCATGAACTAACGTATAATTACAATTGCATTCCCTTGTTAGAGCACTATGATAATGAGAAAAATTTCTACATATATACTTATTGTAATGTTTTAAATTTTTCAATAAGTGTAATTATAGTTATTTGTCAATTAAATTAATGGTAAAAGGTATAATAATAATTATTTCAACCCGTGAGATGCGGATATGAGGTAGTTGTACCATAAAAGGAAAAAAAAAATCGAGTTTTTTCCTCCAAATAAAAAAGGGAAATGGGTTTTGCTGGAAAACACAGAATTGGCACTTCACACACAGCTCATCAAAAGAAACTTTGGTTACACATTAGAAAAGCGTGTATTAATGAGTTATGGCCCATACAGAGTTGCCAATCCTAATTGATAATAGCGGCGGCTGCACATTTTTGTTTCCACTTACCCCTACATTAGGTAAAACCCCAAAAGGAGAGCAAAAGTAGATCTTTGGGTTGTAGACTTGTAGATAGCAAAACCTCATTATAATATAAAATGTAGCAGAAAATAATATATATATATATATATTAGCACAAAATAAACCTCATATTTTTACTCGTTTTCTTTTCGGTAATCAAATGAAAGAAGTTTCAAAAAAATTTCTGTCAAATTTGAGATACAATGTAGCAAACATTGATTCAAGTTTCACATAGACAAAAGATGCCTTTAGCTTTTCTTTTTTTTCCTTTTCTTTTCCTTTTTGGGGGTAAACGTATTGTTTTGACATCATAGTCTTAGAGTTGCCAATGTTTTTTACTTGGTCTTGATTAAGTCTTAGATTCTTGAATATCAATCATTAAGGTTTTAGGTTTAACTTAACAATTGGAATCAACCAATCAAGGAGGGTTTTTTTTTAAAAAAAAAGAAAAATGTGAAGGAGTAGAAGCCATGACAAAAATGCAATGCAATATTGTTCCAACTTTCCAACCTCAATGTGACTCATCGTTTACAGAAGTATACTCAAATGAGGAAGTTTGAGCATCACTTAGTATTGATTCTATTGAATACTTAATAAATTATCTATTGAGAAAATCCTTTTATAACTTACTAAGAATAGTTGCACAACAAGTATTTGGTTCAAATCACATAAACAAGTATTTATTTTATTGGTATTAGCATCCATTGCATACTAGATAAATGTGCATAAAATAAGCAGAATATTTTTTTTATATAGTAAGATAATCAATATTGTTTATATTTGTAATCAAAATATGTAATTCACACAATTACTAAGTGTGTTGTGGGTATTAAAAATATTTTAAAAAAATTATACATGAAATTATATCAAATACGGCTCACACTTTACTAAAGAATATAGATATTACTTTTAGCATCTAGGTTATTAATATAATTTCTGAACTTCAATAAATTAAATTTGCAACATACATCATCTTTCACTAAGATCTAGAGTTCTAGACTATTTAGACTGTAGACCGGTTACCTTCTTGTGCAAAAAGCAAAAGCTGCCTAATAATAACCCTCAATTAATTACCTGTTATTAATCACGAAAAAAAACATTCTCCGTACTCCATTAATTATTATTTATCCTTATCCAGTATTTTCATGCCAAACAAAATACCGTAACACCTTCAAAATTTCAAAAAATATAAAAATATAAAATAAAAATCCTGCGGTGGAGATTAAAACTGAGGGGAGGCACCCTAAAATAATTTCCCTCCCAAAATCCGGCGCCGCCCTATTTGAACCGACGCTGTGGGCCACCCGCCACGTCCGCAGACCAAGTCGGTGCCACCCAATTCTTAACTGTCAGTTTAACTATTCCTCCACCACTCTGCAATACCCACACCCAAAAAAAAGAAAAAGAAAAAATCATTTCAATTTCTTGGAAAAAGAAACACCCTCCATTTCTCAATCACAAAATTTCAAAAAATTCCTTAATTAATTGCTTCCAGAAAAAATTCCTTATATAACAAGCCAGGTAACTGTTTCGTATTCCACAACAAATTTTGCATTAGAACAGGGGAGAGCTAGTACAACATAGACAGAGTACGTCGTAGAGTACTGTACATACGTAGTATATACGAAAAGGAATTCTTGAAGTGAGAAAATTAAACTGCGAAATGGAAGCAGATCAAGGGTGTACAACTCCGAAGAACGAGGAGTATCAGATACCGGCGGCGCTTGTGTGTCCGCCGCCGCCGAGGAAGAAGAATGAGCGGCGGAGGAAGAGGGATCCGCCCAAGAGTGGCTATTTTCAGTCGCCGGAGCTCGATATGTTCCTTGGAAATGCGGCGCAGGGACGCGAAGCTTTCGCTTAGGTGTAAATTATTAATTATTATTTCTCTTAGTATGCATGGCCACTTAATTTATTAATTTCTTCCTTTTTTTAATTCCAATTCAGTTTGCCTAGGTGTTTAGGATATTCTAGAATTTGCGTGTAATTTCTTTTTCCTTCATGTTTTTTGTTGCTATATTTTAGTTCTAAAAGTACATTAATTAATTGATTTAACTTCATTTAATTTCATTTCTTTTACTACTTAATCTTGCGGAAACAGAGGGGAAACACATTTACATGGAGAATCAATTTGAAATTTCGTTCCTGCAGACAAATTAAAGCTAAATAAATTTAATTACTTAGGACTTGAGTAAAAATATGATAAGGTTGGTGTAAGAAAAATTAAATTGGAAGAGATTGAAAATATTGTATGAATATTTTTAATTCATGCATGAAATTAAGGTAGATGTGTTGGCAGACATGGGTGAGATCAGATGTAAGTGTAACATCCTTTTCATTTGTAGGTTGGCTGAAAATTCACCACAACCACCGCGCGCCTCATTTTCCTTAAATATCAGTGCAACTGTCTTTTCTTTTCAGTTTTAGTAACTTTCAGTCTTCACCCATGATATTTTATGGCATTCTGGAAACTATAACCTAGAATAATTTCATTCCCGCGCAATCGGTGACGTAGTATGAAATATTTTTACTAGGTCATGTATATGTTTACTTTTGTTACTTTTATAGATTGTTTTTGCTTGTGTATAATATTTACAGTGGGTGTGGTAATAATTTGAATACCTTAGTATGATAATTTTTATTTCTATTAGTAGAGTTGCATTAATAAGGAAAATTCATATTTTTTTATTTTTGAAACTATATTAAGTATTTTATTTTGGGTTAATAACACTTTTCGTCCTGTATGTTTGCCACTTTTCGGTTTTGGTCCTATAAGTTTTGAATTTTGAATTTTCGTCCTATAACTTTTCAAAAATTTGCATTTTTGGTCCTGTGCCACCGGAATCACTATTTGGTCCGACGTGGCATGTGTATTTTCGCCGGACAGGTGTTTTTTCCGACGGCCACGTGTTTTTTCTGGCCTGCCACGTCGGATTTCCGGCGTACCACATAGGATTCCGGTGGCACAGGACTAAAAATGCAAATTTTTGAAAAGTTATAGGACTAAAATTCAAAATTCAAAACTTACAGGACCAAAATCGAAAAGTGACAAACATACAGGACGAAAAGTGTTATTTTCCCTTTTATTTTATTATTTTTAAGAATTTGGTAGAATGGCTGCAACTGTTTCACAAGGTAGCTTTGTCATTGGCCTAGGCCTGTCAATGGGTAGGATAATACCCTATTCATACCCCAAAAAAAGGGGATAGAGACCCATACCCATATCCATTGACTTTTTATCATATCCATACCCTACTCATACTCATTGAAAATATTCTAATGGGTATGGGTAGGGTCTATACCCATAACTTACCTATGGGTATGGGTAGAGTCTGTACCCATACTCAAATATTACTCATATATACTAACATTCAGATTTTATTAATTATTCATTAATGTAAAATTATTATTATCAAGATGAAACGTATATTAATAAATGTATGTGTAAGCTTAATACATATAAACTTAAGAATATATATTAATTTTTGTGCGACAAATATACTAATTTTTTTCAATTATATATTTGCTTGGTTTGAATAATTTTAGTTATAAACTTGCATTAATTAATTATATATTTACTTGATTTGAATATTTTTGTATTAAATTAAAACTTGTTCATTTTATATTTTTTTTTTCACATAAAAGTAGTAAATTTAAACTACTAATCAATAGAAGATGTAGATGCAAATTTAGCAGTAATAATTCCAGTAAAAGAGGTAATTTCGACTAAAAAACTGCTTTTATTGGGAATTCTTTAGGGGATGTGCCATATATGCTTGGAAATCTCAATGAGTCTAGTTTCAAACAAAAAAATCCGTTCCCAAAAAGAATTCCTGTAGAATAAGTTATGATTTTTTAATTAAAGGATGCCAGTGAGACAATTTAGTTAAGAATATGAATATTTGAAAAAATATGAAAAATCAATTTTGCTTTCATATAGGTCTATAAAAAATATTTGAATGTCTGTTCGACCGTTTGCATCCGTATTTGAAATTAGTAAATATTATCCATATCCATAAATAGTCGAATATTTTTTATCCGTATATTATCCAAAATTTCGGTTATAGATACAGTATATTGACATCGAAATATCCGCATAAAAAAATTATCTTTATTTTCGCAAAATTTTAGATATAATTATTTATATAAATAATATAATATATAGGTATTAAATTATATATAAAAATAAAATCTAAAAATTATACATTATATATTAAATCTTTAGACTATGCTATAATATTTGAAATGATTTTACTCATAAACTTCAGTTTTTAGATATTAATATAAAAAATTCAGATAAATAAAGTAACAAATTCAAATACAAGATGAAGATTGATAAGAATAATGGATACAACAATATCTTGATATTATATTTGCATCATAACTATTAAAACGAATATCAAATATTCAAATATTTAATCGATATCCGACGGATGCAGGTGCGAATATTTATTTTCAGTATCGATAAAAATTGAATCCACATCCTAATATCTTATTGGCATGCCTACTTTCATAAACTCGATGGGTCCTAGGTAAAATAGGGTAGGACCCAATGGACATTAATATTATAGGGTAGACCCTATGGGTCTTATTACCCATTGGGTAGAGTAAAGTATAGGGTCTAGTTATATAGGTATTTTAGGGTATGGGTATGTGTATGGTAATACCCTACTCATTTACAACTCATTGCACGCCATAGTTTGATGAGAATATACTGGATGCATATTACTAATATTCTCATTATCATTTACATTTTGTCAAAAATATTCTTTTCATCTAAACAGATACAAAAAATATGAAACGTGAAATTGTGAAAAATAAAAAAATAAATTCAAAATATGTTATGTTTAAGTATTGCGCTAATTAAAGATCTATCATTTTCAGTATTTCAAATATCAAGTCATTCAATTAGGAGGGGAGAAGCAAACTGAATTAACTCTTGGTAAAGCAACCTAATTAGCTTTTAATAAAGCAATCTAATTTTTCAACCGTTCTGATGATGCCTATTGCCTTACACTAATCTTAATTAGAATGCAAGGTTTAGACTCCAATCATTTGTTTTAAGACTGTCCAGTGAAAAATTTCTTCATTTTTAAGTTATAAATAGTACTTCTGGAAGTGATCAATTAGTTGTAGAAATAACAACAGAATCAACTTGGTCAAAATGAGTGTGACTTGCTTCCACAAACTGAAGACAAATAAACAGAATCCTTGTCTGAAGAAAGGGAGAGAAACATAGTTGAAAGGAAAGATACAAGAACGTGAATCCTCATGGTAAAAGTAAGATTCAATGACTCAAAATTAATCACAGTGGTAAAAGTGGTAATCTGGCAAAATGTGAAAATATCATTTGCTGTTGTTGTTGTGGATGTGTAAACACACGAGGCCATATGCATTGGTGGAATGTGGACTTTTCACAACCCCACTAAAATTATCTATTTTTGCGGGGATGAAAGTATAGTAAATAACTTTTCATTATCTTTATTTACTATTGACATCAATTTTTGACTATAATAAATGCTCGAACTTCTTGTAATAAGAGTTTATACGATAATATATATATATATATTGTTAATTACATCTTACTATCCTCTAAGATTATAAAATTACCAACCACTATTCTCTTGGTTTGAAAATTACAAAGTAACTCTCATAAGTTTGCGAAATTATTAATTTTTTATTTTGTTAGATTTTTTTGTCAAAAACTACTGATATTCTCCAATTTTTCCATTGCACTCACTACCCATTACACCTCTGTATTTGGCCGTTGTGATTTTAGAAACTAAAATTGAAGAATATCATTAGTTTTTTGTCAAAAAACCTAACGAAATGAATGATTTTGTAATTTTATAAACTTATGGGGTCTAATTTGTAATTTTTAAACCACGATGGTAGTACTTAATCGTTTTACAATCTCAAAGGATAGTCAAATGTACTTAACCCTGTATGTATAACATTATTCTTTCACTTTCCACCTGATGCTATAAAGTAGAATCGTACATTGTTAAAATTTCTTAAACAGGACGTAAGAACAGATGTAAAGTCGGAAAGTTGGCCAGTTGAGGAACATCAAAACCTTAAAAATATTCAAGTTTAAGAGAAATAGTTTTCACATGATAATGATACATGGTAAAATTACCAGTAATAATCCTTACCTACAACTCTTCTCTCTTCAGTAACAAGATAAAGTTGCGTGCTCTATTTCTGGTTAATTGGTAAAGAAAACCTGATTAAATTTGGGACTTTTTGACAAGGTTTGAAAAGTCAATACGTTTGATTTATGATTTAAAGTTTGGGTACAAATCAAGCAACTATTTTTTCATAACAAATGTAATTTCGTGAAATAATAAAATTACACTTTATCCTTTGAATTATGAACTTTTTTACACTTCAGCCATTGAATTATTTTTTGTCTCAAATGCCCTATCAACTTTCAAAATATTTACATGTTGCCCCTTAGGTCAGTTTCCGGTGGAATATTATAAAATATTCCGTCCACAACATATAGCTTGGGGGGTAAAATGTGTTAGAATTTCACATCGAAAAGTGCATAGTTGTTTGAGGCGAAAAATAATTCAGGGGTCAAGTGTAAAAAGGCAAATGGTTCAGAGAATAAGGTGTAGTTATCCCTAAAATTATTAGCTATCAATCTGTAACCATATTGCGGATTTGGCAGCGACTAACTTCGTGGATAAAGATTAGTTATGAAATTGCTTGCAATACTAAAGCAATAAATTTGAAGCATTTGGTTTGAATTGTTCGTAACAGATAGACTTAATTTATTGCAATGATTTTCATGGCAAGTTCTTTACAATTTTAAGAAACATAGACCCAATTAGGTAACATCTTTATTTAGTGAAACGAAGTGATGTTCGCAAAGAAACAAGGCAGATGGGTGGGTGCTGTTTCCTTCTCATGATATTTGGTGGCACATGCATGTGTTGCATTGTTTGATTGGGGAGAACATGAATATTTTGCTTGGAACTGTTTACGATAACATCTGTGTCGGATGCAAAAACAAAAGTGTCTTTGGTTGTTAGAATATCTTGTTTTTGTTTTTGAAAAACTGTTGCTGATGCTGTAATAATTTCAAATATTCAATAGTTGAATTATTTGGAGTTTATTGATCAAAGAAAGTTCGATTGCAATAACATGCCTGGATGAAAAATATTTGGATCCATTTTCACTTATAACCAAATAATTTTTCAAAATATTTTGAGAATTTAAAAACGTGTGAAAAATAAACACAACATAGCGATTTGTATACTTGTTTTCAAATAGGGATAATTACAATTTTCCAACAAAACTATGACCGTTTTTATATTTCACTCATCAAACTTCACCCCTTAAATCTACTATACTAGCTTTCAAAAAAGTTGTACTTCACCATATCGCCTCATATTTGGTGGAATATTTGCGAATGTTCTGTTAAGATTCGGAAGCCAATTACAACTTTAAGTATATTTCATTCATTAGAAGACCAAAACATCCTTTAAATTGTAATCAGCTTTCGAGTTCAGATAGAATGTTCGCAACTATGCCATTGGAAATGAGGCAATATTCAAAGTATAACTATTCTCAAAATGTGTATAATCGATTGAATTGAAGAAAATTTGCTAAATGAAGTGTTAAAACAAATGTAAAAGAAAGAGTACTTCTCAAAAATACTTCTTCTTTTCCCAAAAAGGAAACCAATTATACACAGCCTTACAATATCCAAGCAGAACCGGCAATAAAGAAAACGTTCACAAGAAGATGCTAGATATTGCCACGGATGACAGACCAATAAGAAACTGATGTTCCATCTTGAAACTAGTCATTTATGTGAATGCAGAGCTTCATAGAAATTTTATAATCCACTCATAATTATAACATATCTTAACATAAAATAATGATATGAAAACACTCTTTATTGAGATTAAAGTTATGAAATGTTCCTTAAGTGGTTAATCTCCAACGCGGACCTGTAATTAAAAAGGCAAAACCCTCGTGCTAATCACGATTAGGCTAAACATGGAAGCTTAATCTTACTTTAACAACACTCTAAAATTCAGCTCGACCAACAGCATCGCGGGGCAGTCAAGGAGGGAAGCAATACTACAGTAACATTCTTTCTGTTTCCCTTTATGATAATACTCTCATTACCTAATCATCTCATTATTTATAGACTCAAAGGAACTAGCAATTTCTCACAACTACAAGCCAAACTCCAAACAGAAATTCTATTCCAAAGAAAAAGAACAATGTGGTTGCTGGTCGGCCTCCTCGTTTCATCCATGTTGCCTGAGGTTGCGTTCTGCATGACAAGATATTATACGTTCAATGTACGTAAGATAATGCAAGAAAAAAAGTTCGGTTGATGATATTCGTGCTCGTTTTTTCTTTAAGATTACTTACAAGTGTTTGTTTATGTTATGCTAGATTGTGCAACACAATGTGACACGATTATGCCACACGAAGAGCATTATTAGCGTTAATGGGAAATTTCCTGGGCCTACACTTGTTGCAAGAGAAGGTGATCGGGTAATAGTTAAGGTTGTCAACAACGTGAAAAACAATATTACGATTCACTGGTAAGTGAGACCAGAATGTGATGAGTAATACTATTGCTTTGAGAATTTGTGTAATAGGGGAGAATTTAAGTACAATGATTTGGTGAAAACATGTTCCAGGCATGGAGTACGGCAACTTAGAAGCGGATGGGCTGATGGACCGGCTTATGTGACCCAATGCCCAATCCAGACCGGTCAGAATTACACTTATAACTTCACCATTACCGGTCAGAAAGGTACTCTATTCTGGCATGCTCACATCTCGTGGATGAGAGCAACGGTTTATGGCCCGATCATCATCCTACCTAGACGAAATGAATCTTATCCCTTTAGGAAACCGTACAAGGAAGTTCCCATAACGTTTGGTAACTATGAACACGGCACCATGTCCTCTTTTCTCGTGATATCAAATATTTTGGATTCTATATCTCAATACATGCCTAGTGTAATTAATCTACGATCAAGTCTCTTCATAGAGAAATTTTAACATACTTGGCATGTATTCGTGAATAGAATGCATTGAAATTGATGAAATTTTCACTCGGCTCTTATGAGATGATGTTTCTCAATGTCCAGGGGAGTGGTGGAATGCAGACCCTGAGGCGGTTATTTCTCAGGCTCTTCAGACAGGGGCTTCTCCAAATATTTCGGACGCATACACGATTAATGGCCTTCCGGGGCCCTTGTACAATTGTTCCTCTAAAGGTAATGATATCAGTGACTATGATGACAAAAGAGTTCCTTAAAACTGATGTCTAATATCTCAACATTTTCAGACACATTTAAACTGAAGGTGAAGCCAGGGAAGACATATATGCTTCGTCTCATAAACGCTGCCATGAATGATGAACTATTTTTCAGCATAGCCAACCATAGTCTCACCATTGTCGAAGCTGATGCCGTATATGTGAAACCATTTGTTACTAATGTGGTACTCATAACCCCGGGCCAAACAACCAACGTTCTACTCAAAACCAAGCCTTACTACCCAAACGCCACCTTCCTCATGGCCGCAAGGCCGTACTTCACTGGCCAAGGCACTATCGACAACTCAACCATTGCTGGTTTTCTTGAATATGAACACCCATCGGATCACTCATCTAATGAGAAAAAGATGGTTTTCAAGCCTAGTTTGCCACCAATTAATTCCACCAGCTTTGTTGCCAATTTCACCAAGAAATTTCGTAGCTTAAACAGCCCAAAATACACATCGGCAACTGTTCCAAAAACTGTGGACAAACAGTTTTTCTTCACCATAGGACTTGGGTCGAGCCCGTGTCCTCAAAACACAACATGTCAAGGACCCAATGGAACAAAATTTGCGGCTTCTGTCAATAACATTTCTTTCGCTCTTCCCACAACAGCTTTATTACAAGCTTACTTCTTCAAAAACTCCAATGGAGTCTATACCACCGATTTCCCGAGCAATCCCACAAATCCGTTTAACTACACTGGAACACCACCAAACAACACACATGTGACCAATGGAACTCGCCTCATCGTTCTGCCTTTCAATACTAGCGTGGAGGTAGTTATGCAGGATACAAGCATTCTTGGAGCTGAGAGCCATCCTCTTCACCTACACGGCTTCAATTTCTTTGTTGTGGGTGAAGGATCCGGAAACTATGATCCAAACAAGGACCCTGCAAGTTTTAATCTGCTAGATCCTGTTGAGAGGAATACATTCGGTGTTCCATCTGGTGGCTGGGTAGCTATTCGATTCCTAGCAGACAATCCAGGTGCATACAGACATACATAAATTACCCAAACCTTTGCAATAAGTTCAACAAGCATCAAGTTTAGCATAAAAATATGTTCTTACACATATCCATGGTTTACGTTTTATGAACAGGAGTATGGTTTATGCACTGCCACTTCGATGTACACACAAGTTGGGGGTTGAGAATGGCGTGGATTGTACTGGACGGGCCGCAGCCAAATCAAAAACTACCACCACCACCGTCTGATCTTCCAAAGTGTTGATGGAGATATTGAGTTCATCTGGATGCCACACGACTTCTGAGTTTATTTATTTTTTCCCGCGATGATCGATATTTTCTTTTTGGCGAGTGT
>JACFYI010000502.1:873468-892570 GCA_014898755.1 Handroanthus guayacan
AAATGGATATTGTACATAACTTATCCTAGCTCAAGAGATTAGGATCATTTAAGACCATATAAGGGGATCACTACACATATTCTTTATAGATGCGGATTCTAACACAATAAAGAACATGTACCTGAAGTTTAGATAGCCTTTTTTTATCTATTTTCATGTAGCAAGCACATGGTAGGACAATGGACTGTTTTGTCAAGTTAAACCAGTAAAGATGTGTTAGTACAAGAGTAAAGTTGAAGATAAGAATCTAAGAAAAGTGGATTGGATGACTTACAACTAGCATCACAAGGAAGGATCCAATCAGGGCCATTATTGATCCTGCAGTTCAGTTTTTGATGGAACAGATCAGACAAAAAGAAAGTCGTATAATTTCGTGGCGATTCAAAACAACCGATGCTTACCAAAATATGGAACTGTCAATGCGACAATTAATGTTGAAACCACCAAACTTGTTCTGATTAATAGAGACACACCATGGGATCGAAGATAGGATGTGGGCAAAAGTTCTTCTAGACCTAATGCAACAGGGGTAATTGACAAACCGAACTTTGTAACAGGGGTTATGACCTGAAAACATGATTCTTACGCAGTTAATACGATGAACTATCCACTTCGTGCTAGAAAGAAAGTATGGTGTGTTTTGTTCTTACCACGGCCCATCCAGCAATACTGGAGACGACCAAGTTTTTGGGTAGATTTAGTGTGAACTGAGAGTTTGTGGCTTCACCAAACATTAAAAAGCCAAAAACTGCTATAGCAGCATACAGGAGACCAGCAAATATAAAGCTGCATCAACATAGTGAAAAATGCTCATTTCCTCGACTAGAATGTCGATGTTAAAGGGGACAAAAACTATGTAGTAGAAATGTTTACTAACAAGAACTCACTGAAGCCAGCAGTTACCTGATAACTAGAACTGAAGGAAATCGGGAAGGATCCTTCATGGAAGAATAAATGTTTGGAAAGACCGAATGGCTACCATAGCAGAAGCTATATATACCGATTGTGATAGGTAAGTTTGAGAAGTCTAAAGCTTTTCCACTTGGATGGATTCCAACTCCAGAAGCCACTCCAACCCATAACAAACAGAGCACTACAATGGCTAAAGTCACTACTCCACCAACTGCAAAAAACGAAAAGTTGTTATAAGCTCGAAGTTTTTAAGTTTTTTCAGAAGTTAATCTAGAAAAGGTAAAGAAAAAAGGGATCATGAACCTGAAATATATGAAAGTAAACGGAGATTTGTAAGCCAAACAGTTGGAAGAATAATAAGGGTGGATATAATGGCACAGATTTGATACGAATCGAGATGAATTCCAGCAATGTCCGTTTGAATATTCGGGAAAGAGGCAGACAGGTTATCACTCATCATGATTAAGAATTCCACACATGAAGACTACACAATGAAAAACGTTTAAGTTCCAGCTGTTACAGCAGAGGGAGAATGGGGATTATAAAAAGATAGTATCAGATAAGCATACATACATATAGCTCTATATATAGGATCACCTGCAATTAAACAAATTCGATGAATTAGTCACCAAACGACTTATCTCCATTAACAAAAACCATCAATTCTACTCCAAGGTTATACTTACAGCAATGAATACCCGACCAGTTAAGCCAAAAGCTGCCTGTCCGATATCTGGATAAGTTTGAAGTCGCGAAGAGCTTTCTAAACATCTCTTCAGTAAAATCCCAGTATAACACGTAATGGCTCCAAAGATAATGAGAAGAAGGATACTGAGCCACCCTCCTTCTTTAAGTGCATAAGGAGTTGAAAGGATCCCTATGCCACACAGTGCATTAACAGCTGCATTTAAAAGATGATAAGAATCATTAACTCTAAAATTTCCTGAACAAATCATCACCAAGGTTTATGAAAATTACCGTTAAGAACTGATTGTGTATACGAACACAGCTCAGGTTGTGGCAGTTCATTAGCTGAAGTCCTTAACTCAGAAGCACTATATAGCTGTACAGCAGATATTGGAGCAGCTACATTTTCTTTGTCTAATATTGTCGAGGATATTAGGGGCTTAAACAAAGAAGATCCAGAAGGTGATGCATGTGATCTCTTTTTGACTGAAATCAACGAAGAGTTGCACCTCAAGAAGCTGACTGAAGGAGGCGACACGCTCATATACATGTCCATCGACTGCCTTTATAATTCCATACAATAGTTATCAATTTGTTCAGTGGTGTTTGAAAAAATTTTCGTCATGATATTAACTTCTAATCATGATGTCAAATAATGAAACATTTCCCTATGTGCATGAAAAATATCTACAATTAGACAATACGGACATGCTGAAATTCAATCAAGAAACATAGTATATATAACAATCACAATTGAGTAGCAGAAGGAAATTTTCACAATGAAAAATTGAGATTATAAGAAATGAGGAAAGTGAACAACAAAGATAAGTCCGAAGATTGAAAAAGTGCAGAATATAAAATATAAATACCTGTAACTTTGAGGCCAAAAGGGAACAGAATCATGATCCAGACAATCATTCGAAAGGCATCGGTTGGGATCAGTATTATCAGATTCAGTATCATCGTCATGATCGTGGCATCTTTCAGCCTCATTTTCTTCATCATCTGTCTCAATTTCAATTGCACGGTCTGGCCCAAATTCTCCTTCCTGCTGCTTCATGATTCTGTTTTGCACGTAACTTAAGCCAAGAACAATAGTTGAACAATGAAAATTTATGAATTCTGTCAGACCTTAAAAGGAAAAAGGTCAAGGGATTGAGAGGGTTAGGCGTTGAGATTTCAAAGCTTACGTACGCAATCTTCAATGCTTAGAGAAAATTAATTCGTTTTCATTGCTTTTCTCCAATTAGACGAAGCCCGAGATTTTCGCCAAATAGGAAAATTTTGGTCTTCTAACATAATCCAGACTCCATTATTGTTCAATTAAACATATCATATATATATAATTCGATTCATAAATATATAATTGACTTAATTCATCAAATGACAAAAGGATTTCTCTAATTAATTATATTAATCAGTTGTAATTTAGAATCATAAGCTAACAAGATCATATTATAATTTGGAGTTGTCATAAAGTTTTATCATACACCAGTAAAGATTAAGCAATGTTTACATGGTGTGATCCGGATATTCAATAATGAATGTATAAATAATTTCTCATATAATAACTTCAAAAAGTACCTGGTGAGGCCTCGATCCAAGTAACAGACCAACCAACATTACATTATCCTAGAGTCATATATTCAATTCCCATCAATGTGCACGTGTGGAATTGCTTCCTGTTGAATATTTTCCTTATTATTGTAATCACTTTTTCTAAAAACAAAAATTCCAAAAAGTAGAAATTGATGTCATGATTTGAAACAAGAAATTATTAAAAGCTAATTAAATTGCGCCACAATTTGCAGTAAAATACAAACTTGAGATAAGACCATGTACTTTAACCTTTACAATCCATAGAATAAATAAAAAGAAGATATTATATGTACACAAATTTATTCTATTTGTCAATTTGGTTAAGCTTGCCAAGACCATTGCACCGGGCGCATACAATTTGAACCTCATCTTTCCTTGCCGCGTTAGCCCTCAGAGTCGACCCTGCTTTTCTCACAAACCCTGCTCCGTCGCATTCCGGACACCTGAAATTACGATCAACTTATTTTTCCATTAATTGTCCAATAATTTCTCTTGCAGTAATTACAAATATATTTATGAGGAAAAAAAAATTAAGAAATTAGAGAGCGTAAAATTTCTAACAGGTCCTTGCGAGAGAAGAGGAGAGGGAAAGCAGTTCCAAGCAACGCCACCGCGGCGGCGCCGGCGATTAGATAGGTTGTTCCGTCGGCTGAAACATCACCGGCGGAGGCGACCACTGTCAGATGCTTTCTCGCTTTAGTTTTCAGCATTGTGCTCCGTTGAGAAAGCTTTGGACCTAAGAATGTGGTTCTGCCATTGGAGCTGTAGAGAGACGGAGTACATCTCTTGATTGAATTAGTGGAGAACGAGGCCTGAATATGAGTGATTGACGCCATCAGTGAGATTCTGTGGTGCGAATATTTGTTTGGTTTTTTGAATATGAATTGAGACTGTCCTTTGATTCAGTTTTTAAAGCAATGACAGATTTTTGTAGAAAGGAAGTGGATAAGAGAGTGACACATAGGTCCTTTGATACTGGATAAATAGGTCCCACTTTGAAGACTTTGTCAATTCTTACTCCTTGGCTTCAGGATTGAAGTATATAACTGGCTTTTCAGTTAAATCATCTGCAAGTCTCCAAATTCCATCCTTTCTTTTTAACCCATTTCTTCAAGATTGATAATTTGTGTAGTGTGCACTTAAGTTCCATTGCTCGAACTTCATACATTCGAAAATCGAAACTACATTGAACTTCTCAACTTAACATCGATAATGAACTTCAAATCTTATACAATTCGTTAACCGTTTTAGGCAAGAAACTAGAAACTAGTGAAAAAAAAATCGAAACTAATGAATTTAAAATCCTTCAAAAAAATATGTATTTTTTTACTCAAAATAATTATCGATGATGACCCAAGTTTGCAATCAGCATAGAGATTTGATTCCATTGAGGTATTATCTCATTGGCACCCATCCAATGAAAGATTTTGTCCAAGAAAATTTCTCAAAATGTAAGAGATGGTAAATAGTTTAATAAACTGACTAAAAATTAAAGGTGACAATCGTATTGTATTGGGTTGGTTTGTGTTGGATTAGGGTAGAAACATTATAATATTTTGCTTTACCCAAATCCGACTTGAATAAAGCTCAACCTGGTGGCTGTCGAATCCAGAAAAAAATAAAAATTTTTACTCCTTAAATATAATTTGTAAATAACAATGAGTAGGATTGTATTTACAGGGATTGGTTAATTTTATTTCTTTTGCAATTGTTAAGCGAAATGGGGGGAGGGGGGGTTTATCAAACAAAAAAGATTAAACGATTTAAGTCAAATTAACTAGCGATAAGAAAAAGAATTTAAATAAATTAGAATAAAGGTCTAGTCAAGACATAATCTTGATTTTGGTTCTTGAATTCGATTATCGATACAAAAATGAATTTCTTTATTTTTAGATAAATTGGTTGTAGTTACTCGAGAACATTCTAATAACTTACATTTCCTTACTTTATCGATAATCAAGAAAAGCTCATTGATTATTTCCCTTGCCAACAAACAACCCTAGCGAAGCTTGTATGATTTAATTTATCGACAACATTAAGAACTAGAAATGCCATCAATTCTAACCAATAAACACACACAAGCGGAGTTTATTTAAGCTAGATCATATATTTTCAACATCAGTTGAGTACCTTTCATTTATTGAACCATGCTATTTGCTACAAGTCATTAGAATAATTTAATAATTACATATTTAAAAGTCTAATTAGTAAGGCAAACATCATAAGCTATCCAATACAGTGCCTATATTCAATAAACTTGAATGTTTGTAATAAAACAGAACATATATAAATATTCAAGAATAAAGAAACGAGAGAGCATAAATTAGATCTCACAAATTCTGAAGAACCAAAATTTCAATTATCCTTGACTAAAATAAGGAGTTTAGAAACTCATGATGAAAATAAGAACACAAAAGTTGAAAATTGCAGAGAAAATATTAATTGCTAGCTGCCCCAAAAGACTCTTAAACCTCCTATATAAAAGCATTAATTCTCTTCAATAGAAGGAATAAAAAAAGAAACATATTCCTAAAATAACTCAATCATCAAGAAATCCTAATAATCAAAGAAACATAACAAAAATAAACTTTTAAAATAAGGAAATAACATAAAACCCTAGTGAAAACTTTTAGATAGCGAGTCAAGCCCAATTCTTGAATTAAATCCCTCCAAGCACTCATACTGCACAGTTTTAGAGCATGCCCACGCCCTAACTGTTAAAATTCTTCTGCGCTGTGTTTTTTTCTCTTTTGACGTTTTGTCTTATCCAACAAATACAACTTTAATTTCAACCACGCCAAATGCTTGATTTTAAACTCATTTCTTGTTCAAGTCTTCGATCACTTCCTAAAATATAAAATGTGAGTTAAAATCAAGAAATGAAGTGATTAAACCATCAAATAAATGGGAAAATAACACATTAAAAAATGGACATTATACAACTTATCACAACCCAAAAGTCTCAACTCGAACCTAAGTTGAAAATTTTCGTCTTGTACAATGTTGATGCGAAAACAAAACAAGTCAACCCACAACTTGGGTTATTTCAACTTCTAATTATTTTTTATTTATTAACTCAATAATTCATCTAAAAAATATACATCATTTTATTTTAAACCAAAAACTCAAAAAAATGTATATAAATATATTTTATCAGAAACATTATTCACGAATTCATTAAGAATTACTATGTTTATCATGTGGACTTAGGTTGGTTTGGGTTGACAACTTACCTAATAATATTATTGTGTTTAATTGTGTTTATCGAATTACCCAAAACCCAATATCGACCCAACTCAAAAATTTCCAATTCAAATTCAATAATATCGTGTCGTATTATTTTATTTTGTTGAAAATTGCCAATGCTACTTAAGACTCTCAACTTTTCTAGAACAAAACCAAGGTGGTGTTTGCAATAGCTTATGTAAAAATATAATCACCTACTTTTGCTGAAAGTTAACTAATATCCGAATGAATGACCGTTGCAGATTTACATCACTTGCAATTGTCCCATGTGATGGCCCAATTTTCAAGTTGAAGTAAAAGAGAATATATGACCCAATGGGTTTTTAAGACCCCTGTATTTCTGAAGCCCATGCTAATCCTTCTAAAATTCTTCTCGTGGGGCCTTGAGTCCAGTCCGCTTTCCGTTCTTCACATTAGCCGGACGTCTTCTTTGAAACTACCAAGCTGCACAAGTTGAGAAATTGTGGATTGTGGTCATACAATCTCGAGTCTTCAAGTAAATTCGAGAAACCCCTCTACAAATCTGCCCACCAAACGTATAAATAAGCTCTCAGATAGTTCTGTTAATTTCTAGTTCTTGAGAAGGTAATTCTGGGCGCTTAATTATTGTATCTCTCTTCGACGTTATTCTTTTGCAGTTTCTTGATCGAGTAAAAAATGTCTAAGGAAGGTCCTAATTGGGAAGGTTTGCTTAAGTGGAGTCTCTCTCACTCTGATGGTACTAATTCTTCTCGCAATTTGAGGTATAGTCCCTTTTCTTTTTTTCTTTCCAATTATTGGTAGATTTGTGCAAGAATTGTTTGTGTTGCTTTAAAAGTTTCTGTCTTGATTTCTAATGTTTTGATGGGCCGGTTTAAAATTGTCGGTTCATGGAATAGTGATTGGTTTTCGAACTAAGGTATTGAATTAGATAGACGTGATGTTGATTATGGCCATGTGCTTTCGCTGATTTGGGGCTTTTGGGATAATTGTTTCAAAGAGAGAACATTATCTAATGGATATTTACTTATTCTTTGGGTTTAGTGAGGAGGATAGAAGATGGTTTATGGAGGCAATGCAAGCGCAGACGGTTGATGTTATCAAACGAATGAAAGAGATAACACTTGTTATGCAAACCCCAGAGCAGGTTTTGGAGTCTCAGGGGGTAACTCCGCAAGATATTGAAGGTACTATAGATGAGCGTTATGCTGTGAGAAATAGGGATCTTGATTCTTTGGTTTATGTGATGATTAAATTCCTGATTATTATCTTTTTTTCGTGCTTACAGATATGTTGGATGAGCTGCAGGAACATGTTGAGTCTATTGACATGGCCAATGGTTAGTTTCATAATTTTGTTTTCTATTTATGGATTTTTTGGTTCACATTGCTGGGAAGCATAACCACCGTGGTAGATGGTTTATTTCCTTACAAAAATATGAAAAGGGGGATGTGGATTATCTTTTGAAGGAGTAATTATGCCTGCACTGACATGGCTTCAGTGGCACATTTTCCATTCCCTTTCAGGGAATTCTTTGCTCTTTTTCATTCCATAAAATGCTTACCATAGTGGATAATGGTTTTTGTCATTTATACCCTCTCGACAATCATGTTTAGCTTAGCTAAAGGCTTTATCTATTAACTTTTAAGATTATAGTTATCCATTTGGTTGAATTTATTTCTGATAATAGGATATAATTTTAAATCTAGAAAGCTTTGTATGCCCGGCCTTTTTTGGTTTAGGATACACGGTTCATGTGGTTGTTTAGCAATTTGCTTGGTTATGTTCTCTGGCAGATCTTCACTCGATTGGTGGCCTTGTTCCGCTTCTTGGCTACCTAAAGAATTCCCATGCTAACATCAGGGCAAAAGCTGCTGAAGTTGTCAGCACAATTGTCCAGAACAATCCCAGAAGTCAACAGTTGGTGATGGAAGCTAATGGTCTAGAACCCCTCTTGTCAAACTTTACTTCAGATCCTGATGTTACAGTTCGTACCAAAGCTCTTGGCGCAATCTCCTGTAAGTGTCCTCTTGGTGATGCATTTATCTACTCGTCATCAAGAAATAACTGGGTGCTGATCTTTCGTTTGGATGTGTTGTATTTTCAGCTCTGATCAGGCATAACAAGCCTGGAGTTGCTGCATTTCGCCTCGCTAATGGTTTTGCAGGTCTAAGGGATGCTTTAAGTTCTGAAAATGTGAGATTTCAAAGGTAACTATCTGATTTTTGTGAAGATTCACTATAATCCTAGACAAGTATTTGACTTTGTATTACATTATTTTTCTGAAACTCTTTGCCCTTTACACTATGCTTGGTGTAAAGATTTTGACTGGGGAAAGAGAAGAAAGTGCTAAGAAAAACAATTTTGATTGTTTGGTTGGTAAGGCAAAATGCAAAGGAAAAGATAACTTGGCAAAATTCATTATCCTCACAAAATGGTGAAGAAAGTGAGAGGGAAGCATTTTTAGGAGTTTTTTTCTTCTCCAACTCATTAATGCCCGCTGTGATCTTTACTATTCCTTTCCTCATTTCTTGAGCAACCCAGCAAACCTGGAGATTTCAACGAGGCTAAATTTACTTCCTATTTTCTTATATAATTTGCAGGAAAGCCCTCAACTTGATCCATTATTTACTTCATGAAAATCAGTCAGACTGTGGTGTTGTAACTGAGCTTGGATTCCCCCGCATTTTGATGCACCTTGCATCAAGCGAGGATGGTGAAGTTCGTGAAGCTGCCCTTAGAGGACTTCTTGAGCTAGCCCGAGATAGGTCAGGCAAGCCCGATAGTAATTCAAGTGAGGAAGACGATAAACTGAAGCAAATCTTACAAGAAAGGATTAAAGGCATCAGTGAGATGTCTGCTGAAGACCTAGGAGCTGCCAGAGAAGAAAGGCAACTCGTAGACTCCCTCTGGAACACCTGCTATAACGAACCATCTTCCCTTCGTGAGCAGGGGCTTCTTGTTCTACCTGGGGAAGATGCACCTCCTCCGGATGTTGCAAGCCAGCACTTTGAACCACCTCTTAGAGCTTGGGCTGCAAATAGAAATCCTGATACGAAACCAATTAATGAAAAGAAGCAAGCGCCATTGTTGATAGGTCCTGGTCCCCCAGCAGATAATGCATCTTAATGCAGCTAAGGCAGATATGGTGTTGTCATTTCTGCCAAGAATGTTTAGTTGGGATTTTGTAGAACCATCATGATTTCATAGATCAACAGTGGATCTTCTGACATCTGCTATTTACTTGCTTCTTATATAAGTTATATGTTTGTATTAGTATTTTCTTGTCAACACACGAATGCTTTGTCTTTGCGCATTTGGTTTCTATTAATTAGTCCCATCTTTCTTTTGAAGTAGTTTACTTTTGCCGTGTTTTTGCTGTGGATGGTTTTGACGGTAATGGAGTTGCACAATTCAGCATAGACGCATGATCAAATATTCCTGATTAAACTGTCTCAACCATTTAAGTAATATTGAGTTTTAATTGTTGTACATTTGGTTTTTCTTCACGAGTAGGATGAGCGGCCTTGCCGAAGGGTATTTTAGTCACTGAAATAGTTATATTCTCCCACTAGAGTTATAAAGGAGAGCGTCATGTTCAAACACCCAAAACCGAGGAAAAATGTGAGAATGTCATCTGTGTTCGAAAGGTTCAAAGATGCCGGGAAAATGGGTGATGTTATTATATGTTTTTCGTAAAATGGAATCACGGAACAATATTCCGGCATAATAGCGTCACTTGAAGGACAAAAATATTCCAGACAGTGTAAAAATAGTTGGAATCAAAAAGTGTACAATGAAAAATTTGGACTTGGGAGTTCCAACTTTCAAATTTATGTCTACTCTCAAACTCTTTTATGCTTCAAAACACTGAATTAACAATATGAGAAGCTACTCATGCTGCAATATTCATATTACAAACAATTACAATACTATAATACTGCATTCTTTTTGCTGATCATCACGCTCTAAACAACAAACAAATAACCATTCTCACTTTGGAGGACAGAAAGTAATAAGATACCTTCTAGCCCTACACTTGTTAAGACTAGAGAAATCATCGAACGCGTAAGTATAAGCCTTCGGACAAATCGCCTTAAACAAATGCGCAAAAATTGTAGGCTTACAAGTCTTAGGGTTCGAGTACTCCCCAGTACAACAATATTTCGCAGATTGCATCGCCAAACATGCACTCTTGCAGCCTACGACGCTTCCTCCAATCCTAACTTCCAATGCAGACGGACAACATATGTTCAAATCAACTTCACACGACGCCACACCACAACCGGCTCCTCCCTCGATGGGCCTCATCGAGACGGGTAAGTTGAAGCCGTCAACTAAACTCACGTCATAGAAGTGCAGTGGAGAAGATGACGAGCCTAATGTCATTTCCACCACCGTGGCTGGCGGTACTCCTCCCATTCCACGGCAGTGGAGTTGGCCGGAGCAGTCACCGGTGGCGCAAGAGCCGTTTCCGTTTGAATCGAAGTTGCAATATTGTCTGCCCCATACTCTGCCAGACCATTTTTGGGGTACGTCTATGGTTATTTCTTGGCCGCTGGTCAGAAGGAAGCCGCCGTCTTTTGGAGTTTGATGGCCGGCGCCGCCGAGGATTCCGGGCCATACGCTCTCGTTGCAGTTGTTTACTAGTATAAGTTGATGCCCGGTCCCATCTGCAGAACGTTTAAAAGTAATTAAAAAAATAATAAAAATAATAATAATCAACATTTACGGAAAAAATTAGTGACAATATGAAATTTGTAACCAGTTATATGCCGTAGGGAGTAGGCGACAATTTGTCACTATAATAATCTTGAAATTTATTAATAACATAAACTGTGATAAAAGCAATAAGAAAACACTGATTTTTGTCGCTATAGAACTTTGCCATGGCAGCACTTAAACAATGCCATCAGTGACAAAATGAAGAAGCTCTTGTCACTTACTACATATATTGACAATTGCATGTTGTTACCTAATTTTATTAGAATACTATAATTTTTTGTAGTGATTTCAATCAAGATATGTAGAAAATGGCAGTCAAAATATAGCAGAAAATGAGGATTTATTTACTTGTGCCGGTGAGGGACAGGACTATGCAGACGAAAATGGAGAACACATATGAAAAAACCAGCATTTTGAAGCACAAATTTAGTGGAGAAAATGATAACTAAAGAGGTTTCCAAGTGTGATGTTGCAGGTGGATGGTTTGAAGGAGACATTAGTGAATTTAAAGCAAAATTTTCTTGTAAAGGCTACTCAAACTCAGCGGCGTAGCAACAAGTTGGATATCTTTATTTTCTCCTTTTTCTCTCACTTTTTCTTTTTGGATAATTACCTCAACATCTCCTCATGATTGTATAAATACCAAAACATCCCTTAAATTTTGGATAATTATCATTGTATCCCACACTATTAGTTCAGTTGTCGAATAATACAATTACATTTTTTAAAAGTCCTGAAATATTATAAGTAAACACTAATTATGCATAAGCTCAAAGGATTTGATCGTAATTATGCATCATGCTAAACTAGCAGTAGGGATTGTAACGGTTATTATCCAAACTTGGGAGGGTGTTTTGATAATTATACCAAACTTCAGGGGTCTTAGGATAATTATTCCTTTTCTTTTTCACAAACAAAAGGGCATATATGCATTGCTTCTAACTGAGGATTAGTACTTTCATAACAGTATAACAGCTGAACAAATCATTACGGTTCTGAACTTTTGCATGTTGGATTGAGCATATTTGTTTCTTTTCTCTGTATGTATACAGATTCATGATTCAATACTGATGGAACATGATTAAAAGTAAACCGAGATTTGGGCAAGATTAGTCGCATTCCTTTCTTGTAGTTCAAACAAGTGCCAAAACTCATTTCATCGTACTTCATTGGTAGCTTCTTCCATAAAAAACTAAAAGCAATCATGCAAAAAGAAAAGAGGACCTGTATTTGGCCCATTTTGTAATAATTTTCATCTAATGGTGCGCACACAAAGTAGCCTAATATTATTCTCTTTTTAAGGCTTAAATTCTGCTGCATGTACTTTACCATCTAATAATAGTAAAAAGCTTATTTGCCATATTTGCCTAAGTATTGAAGTTCACATCTGCCTAGGTATTTTGAATTATTACGAGCATTTTTCATTTCTTTTCTCTATAATTCATCTATAATATGTACACCATTTTATTTTTAACTAAAAACCTAACAAAAAAGTATCTAAATATATTTTATCATCGACTATTATTCATGAATTTACTAAATACCGTGTTTATTAGGTTTTTGTCATGTTGGGTTGGAATGACAGGTTGCGAATAATATTATGTGTCATGTTTTATCGTATGTATCAAGTTACTCAAATTCCCACAAAATATTCGTGTTACCTACGAGGTCGACTTGATATTGATCCAACTTAATAACTTTAACTCAAATTCAATGATATTGTATCGGTTTGTGCTGTGTTATTATATTGTATGGAAAATTGCCGCTCCTAATTTTGGACTTGTTTTTCCTTTTCCTTTTTTTTTTCTTCTGGTAAATTCCTAATTTTGGAATTGGAACCCTGAATTCCCCATTAAGGAACAGAAACAACAGGATCTTGACTGTACTTTTGTGGCCCAAGACTTGCTTAGTACGAGCCCATGAACTTCATTAGGCTTAATGGCAACCCCTTACGCAGTGGAGCCCAAAGAAGGCCTCAATGTATTGTGAAGGTTCGGCCATTTGTTGTTCGCAATATAAGGGATAATGACAATCACAATTGTCTAGTTGCTGAAATTTGATCTCGTGTGAGCCCAAAACTTAGCCCAATATATTTCACGTAATAATGAATGAAAAAAAAAAAAGATATTCCACTGATAAGAATGTGCTGAAATTTGAAAAAGGAGACATCGGGAAAACAACGTATATTCTGATTCCCCGGCCGGCAGTTCACGTTTGTGCTCTCTCGAATCGTGATTCAGCGCAGAGGAGAAAGAACAAGGGCAAAAAAAACCAAGCACTATGATGAGGCTCGCAGCTAACGTTTCGAGGAGCATGAGGAATGGATCAAGCCTCTCCTTTCCAGTTCCTAAGCCACCACTTCTGCCACCGCCAAAGGTGGTGGCGCCGCCGCCCATTAGACAATTTTCTGCTAACAGCAGCACTTTCACAGCCAACCCAGTTGCGCTTGAAATGATAAAATACGCCACCTGTCTTGCCCGTGACCAGAAAACAGGTGCTGCATCTCATAAATTGTTTATCTACAAAGTCTTAATTAATTTAGAGTTTGCGTTTTTCGTTTAGGGTCCTTCATTTTCTTTTTCTTTTAAGAAAAAAAAAAGTAAAAAAGATATGATTTTGATGGTTTTAGTAATGAATATTTTGTGTATATGTGGAATTGCAGAAGAATCATATGCCCGAGGACTATTGGTCTTGGAACAGTGCGAATCCACTCAGCCTGATGATAATTCTAAGGGTTTGGTTGAACTTGCTCGTTCTACCTTATTATTTGAAAGGTTCCTCATCTTTTGTTAGTCCTTCACTGTTTCTTTGTGATATCGTATATGCTGCTGGGTTGATTTTGTTTCTTAATTTCCATTTCTTATTCAAGAAGATGTAATTTAGGTTTTTTAGGTATTGATTTTTTCTTCTGAAATAAATTTGATTTAGAGGGTCCCATGAGGCAGCCATTGAGAGACTTGGGAAACTTCAAGATTTAAGCTTGCCATACATTGCTATTAAAGGTAATAAGATTACCTTAGAAAAGAATAGGTAATTACCATTGTGAGATTACAGCAGTATATCTGAAAGGAAATTTGTTTTCTAAGTAATGTGTTATGTTGGGCCTCTGCAGTTGCTGGTTCTGAAGCTCTAGTGGGAATTTATCTAGAACGTTATCAAGTAAGCCATAGCAATACCCCATAAGAATTATGTCTACCTTTAATTTTTCATTTTTTAGTTTAATGTTTTCGTTATAATGCTTTAAAACTGGATGTCCTGATGTTTGTCCCCTTTTCTTAGGAGGATGCTGCATCAGCAGTTGCAGACTTGGCATTGCAATTCCTGGGAACAATCAGACAAGAAATGGGAGATGGGGGTGGGTTTGAGGTTCTGGAGGCCCGCGTTAGAGCACTTAAGGGTCTGATTGAGCTAATATGTGGTAATCTTGACTCAGGTAAGCATTATACATATAGCCCTTTCTTAAGTCTTGTCATATTTCCGTTATTCACAGTGTTTAAATTCAGTTGTTGTATGCAGCACAGTCAATCTTTGAGGGAGTTCAGGGAGAGAGAATTTTTAACGGTAAGGTTTTACTCAATGAGTGACATCATGCTTAGCATTGTCCTTCAGTTTGTTAATATTGTCATATATAGGCAACGCCACCTTGTCTTATGGTGAATTCCTTCATGGCATGCGAAAGTTTGCGACTGCAAAGGAGTTGTACCAGAAAGTGATACAAACAATGTCTGAGATCAAAGATTTCTCTGATCCAAACAACCTTGGAGCTTGTAACATGACTTCAGAGGAAGTTGCAATTGCAGCTTCTTGTGCTTTAGGACAGCTCGAGGCTCATATGGGGTAATCCAAATTACTATAGCTTGCCATCAATATCTTATCTAATCCTGATCCACACTTCTTAATATGTGCTTCTCTTTTGTAGGAATTTTAATGATGCAGAGGAGATACTGACTGCAGCATTGAAGAAAACAGAAGAGCACTTTGGTATGCTACTTTCATTTAATCCCGAATAAGAGTATAAGTTATATTGGCATGATGGTGACTTTGCAGATATATTTAGGCCCTCATCATCCCAAGATTGGTGTCATTTTGACCTGCATTGCTCTTATGTATCGTCTGAAAGCAACAGCAGAGCGCTCAAGTTCCCTTTTGATTCAAGAGGTTTGGAACTTTACTTTAATCTACCAATACAATATATTGTAAATATCTCAGTTATCTTTATCACCCTCTTCATGGTGATTCCAATTAACTAGTTATAACTTATGCATAAGACAAAGCTTGATATGAGTAATACTTTGTATGGAAGCTTGAGTCAATTGCTTACTTATACACTATGTCTGGTATAAGGATTCTGGTGTAGAAAAGAATATGTTAGGGAAAAGGAAAATGAAATCAAAGAAATTTAAAGTCTCAAATTTGGTAGTCGCTTAAGAAACAATGAAGAAAGGAATGGAAAAAGTTCAGGTCATTAATATATTGGAGAAGGAGAGATAGGGCCAAATAACTTTTCCCTCATTTTCCTCAATTATACTACATTTTGTCTGAAGTTCTCTTTTCCTTACTAACCAACAACCAAAATTGTTTTCTTTAGCTGCTTAGCATTTTCTTTTCTTCTTCTTCCCAAAATCCTTATACCAAACATAGTGAGTATTTTGAGTAAAAGATTTATGGCAGAAGTGTAACTTTTGTTTGATGTCCCCTGAAATATTTTGGACATCGTTTTAGGTCTTTATCATTCTTTTGCTTCCCTGATTTTTTCTGGCAATTTTTTGAATCAAAGGTTTCAAAACACCTGGTTTTAGAGTTGAGACAGGTGTAGTCTTGTTCTAGTCATTAGTTGTTTCATATTTTTGTTGGTCTAATTTACTCAAGTTTTCTGCTCTGTCAATGTTTTCTTATATGGTTTACAGGGCCTTTTCAGAAGGGCAATCGAACTGCTTAAAGCTCCACCTTTGGAAGTTGACGGTAGGAACTCATATCCATATCTTTTACAATTTCACATTTATGAAAGTTTAAAGGGTGCTACAATACTACATTGAAGTACCTCTCTATCGTGTAGGAGCTAGTGAGAACGTTTACAGAAAAGATATAATTGCACTGGCGAGAGGTATGTCTTAACATCTCAGTTTTTTTGCTTACCATTAATTACTAAAACCCCCCTGAGGTTTGGCCTATTTACAAAACACTCCCTTATCTTTCAAAATTACAAATACCTCATTGCAACAAGTTTGCCAAAGTACTGATATGAGTTCTTTGTGATTCTTGCTAATTTGCTTAATTCGCTTAATAAACATTTTTCCATTTGTACTTTTGAATGTTTGTGAAAGGTGGTTATGCAGAGACATTATGTGTGCAACAATCAAGAAAAGCAGAAGGGGAGAGATTGAAAAACTGGGCAGAAGCTGCTTGGGGAAACCGGTGGATGTCGCTTGGGGAAGCACTGGAACTCTCAGAGTCTTCTCCAAAGGTGCCAGTCGTGGATACTCGAATATGCAGGGCCGTGTAATTTTCCTGTATAATATATGGTTTCATGATGCCAGTTCAGTGAAAAGCTATAAATCATATATAGCATAAGTTAATCCCACATATTTGTATGTTCAACTTTGATTTGCTGTGCTATGTAATTGCTGATATGTGGAGCACTGTCAATTGTTCTTTTGTTTGTGAGTGCAGAAGAGCCTAAAGAAAATTCTTTATTAAGACAAGTTCATGCATATTATTAGAAAAACATTAATCAAACGAGGAGCATCTGATGAAAAGAGAGAAGGAAAGAAAAATGTATTTGTACTGAATGATAGATTTTGCGTGGAAATAAAAGAGTATAACTAATTAACTGTGATGGGGATTTAGCCATTTAGGCATTTGGTGGCCGGTGCGCCACAAATTTTCAGATTTTTATGCTTGATATTATTGTTGGTGCCATTTTCATGAGGGAATTGACTCATTGCCCGATTATGAAAATTAAATTGATGATATCAATCCAGTTCTGATTAACAGTTAATTAGCACCCTAAATTTCAAAATTGTGTTTCTTGTTGGAGCTGATGAATACGTATCATTACGAATTATATAATACTCTAGAACTATTTTTGGCTATTCTCTTAAAAAGAAAGAGAGAAAAAAAAAAAAAAAAAAGGAAGGAAGGAAGAACTATTTTTTGCTATATTATGAAATATTAATGCAGATATCTAAGTGTGATTACTTAATAAACTTGAACTTTGAATTAAGTACCCAATTCTAACCTTAAGTCTTCACCATAATTTCTGATGAAATTTTATAATAAACTCTTCCTGAATTAATTATCAAATACTTCCAGTCTTCCATATCATATAATAATGACTTGTTAATCTTAAGCAAATAATAATAATAATAATAATAATAATAATAACAACAACAACAACAACAACACAAGAAATACTAGCACCGGTTTATAAATTTGTGAGAGTTATCAAACTTGTAAATTTAGTTGCGCTATGTCTATGCTTCTATACTTTATACAAAGTATGAGATCTTTTAGATAGTTATTTTGATAGTTTGTTTTCAGATATTTTACGTAAAATATTCCTTAATGTTATAAACTTAGTATAATAATCATCCCCAACCCTATATATTAAAAAAAAAAAAAAGTTATAACCCACTAATTGATGTATGCAATATGAATTATGCATATATTTATATTAAATATATTAATCATATTTCAAAACGTAATTACATAAATCAAGCATTCATTATACTTTAAGATATGTAAAATATATATTGATTATTTTGTTCATACGCATCAAGTGTGTAATGGACGCCGATATAAATAAATTATAAATTAAAGATGTTGTAAATTTTCAATGTGTTTCCTCAACGTAATTTATGAATATGTGAGAAAGGCACAATATTCCATTTGTTTAGGCATATCAATTCGGATATTCAAATGCGGATATTAGTACATCTGTATCCGCATCCAATTAATATCCAGATGCGGATATTTAAATTCAAATTTTGTGGGATACTAAAAGTGAATATTCGTACCTGTATTCATCGGATATCGGTCAAATATTCAATATATGTTTTAATAGTTAAGATTCAGATATAATATTGAGATATTGTTGTATCCATTATCCGTAATTTTCACTTGGTATCTGAATTTGTTATGTTAATGCCCAAAAATTAAAATTTATGAGTGAAATTACTTCAAGTATTCTAGTATAGCTTAAAGTTTTAATATATAGCGTATAATTTTTATTTCTTATTTTTTTTATATAATTTAACAGCTATACGTTATATTATTCATACAAATAAATATATATAAAATTATGCGCAAATGTTGATTACTCTCTAATGTACATACTATAATATCCCTATGCGGAATTTAAGGAAACGGATACGAATATATCCGAATTTTTTCGAATATAGATAATATCCGCCAATTTTGAATATAGATATCAACAGTACTCGAACAGACATTTGGATATTTAATTTCTAGAAGCCTACATTTGTCAATATTTATGTGATCCTTCAAGATTCAACGTCACAACAAGAAATGAAATGAAGATTTTATAAATGATATATCTCTTTGACAACTTAGATCCTTCCCCAAAAGCTTAGCTGTTAGGGCGACCTCCATAGGATAAGCCTATGTAACAGTTATCTTATTCCCAACAGGTAGTTCATGACAATTAATTAATTTCACAATTCACAGCCCACATTCCAATTCTTCCCCCTTCCTCTTTCTAGTACTTGATCTCAAATCCATGTTTATCCCCGTTGACGTCTTTACTACAGAAAAATCATAGGAATTGAAATATTCCACCTTCAATACAGTTACTGGACTTGAAGGGCCATGAGCTGACATATTTTGATCTTGCACCATTAGTTTCCCCATGATTCTTTGGCACTTGATCAAATCATCCTATATACATATGGGAGAAAACTATGTTACAAATAATCCCCCAAAAAAAAAAAAAAAA
>JACFYI010000502.1:894161-905547 GCA_014898755.1 Handroanthus guayacan
TACACGTGAGGGCCCACCATAAGCCTTGGTCAGAAGGGCATGTACTTTTTGAGTCGGGACAACCACTTGCACGATGTAACTATGAATTGATGGGGTTGCAGACTGCTCAACTGCGATGACAATTCTCTGCCCGAGAAGTTGCTCCGTTTTCAGTTTTACCCCTTTTTATCAGTACTTTTAACAGATTCAGAGGCAATTCTTTTCTTTATTCATTATTTTATTTTATTTTTTAAAAAATTCTTTTCCTTATTTAGGTTTTTAGGTGTTGGGAGTGGGGCCCGCTTCTGATCATTCTAAATATTTTATTCCAATTTGTTATTCATCCCTTATATCATTGCATGAAAGTTTGCAAAATACATGACATTTCAATTCTATATTTTTATAAAAAAATTTATACACTTGTATTTAAGACAAAAAATAAAGGGTTAATTACATTTGACTATCCTCTGATATTAGGAACCTACCAACTACTACCTTCGTGGTTTAAAAATTACAAATTAACCCCCATAAATTTGTAAAATTACAAAGTAGTTCATTCCGTTAGGATTTTTGACGGAAAAAAGATGACGTCATTACTTTTTCAAGTAAAATTTTCATTTTGCCCCTAATGGTATGGATGATTTCGTAATTTCACAAACTTATAGGGGTTAATTTGTAATTTTTAAACCACAAGGGTAGTATTTGGTAATTTCTTAATCTCAGATGGTAGTAAAATATAATTAATCCAAACTTTCTTTCTAAAATAAATGTTTAAAATAATTTTCTGTAATTATTTACGTAATTTTATTTTAAAGAAACTAAAATTAATTTTTATTATTAAATATAATTCATTTAAAAATACTTTTATATTATTTTTGATAAAATAATAATTAGAGCAATTTTCATTAATAATCGCTAAAATTTTCATTTTTCTCACTTTAGTCCTTTATATTTTATTTTTGACTTTAGGGTCTCTAAACTAATAAATTTGTATTACGTTGGTTCTTTGTCAACTTTTCAGCAATTTTTGTTGAAAAATGACTTACGTCAATATCACCCAAGGGAAAAATTATCATTTAAGTAATAAATAAATAAAAGAGAAAATATCTAAATAAGAAGCCCTAAAAATCATCAACATTCTTAGCACCCACGTGAGCATCAACTTTATTTTTAGAAATTATTTTAGAATTATTTCATAAAATTAGAGAAAATTAATTACATAGAATCATTTCCTCTAATTTTATGAAATAATTCTAAAATAATTTCTAAAAATAAAGTTGATGTTCACGTGGGGTGCTAAGGATGTTGGTGATTTTTAGGGCTTTTTATTTAGATATTTTTTCTTTTATTTATTCCTTACTTAAATGAAATTTTTTTTCCTTGGGTGATGCTGAAATAAGTCATTTTTCAGTAAAAAATTGACAAAGAACCAACGTGATACAAATTTATTAATTTAGAGACCCTAAAGTCAAAAATAAAACACGAGGGATTAAAGTGAGAAAAATGAAAATATTAGTGACTATTAGCGAAAATTGCCCTAATTATTATTTTATAAAAAATAATATAAAAGTATTTTTAAGTGAATTATATTCAATAATAAAAACTAATTTTAATTTCTTTAAAATAAAATTACATAAATAATTACAGAAAATTATTTTAAAAATTTATTTTAGAAAGAAAGTTTGGATTAATTACATTTTACTACCCTCTGAGATTAGAAAATTACCAAATACTACCCTCGTGGTTTAAAAATTACAAATTAACCCCCATAAGTTTGTGAAATTACAAAATCATTCATTCCATTAGGGGCAAAATGAAAATTTTATTTGAAAAAGTGATGATGTCATCTCTTTCCATCAAAAACCCTAACGGAATTGACCACTTTGTTATTTCACAAACTTATGGGTGTTAATTTGTAATTTTTAAATCACAAGGGTAGTAGTTGGTAATTTTCTAATTTCAGAGGATAGTCAAATGTAATTAACCCAAAAATAAAATATGAATCTCTATTTTATCCAACTTTTTTTTATGGTTCTCTATTTTATCTAACTGCCAGCTCCTAGCTGATGAATTGGATAAAATGGGAATTTTTTCTTTTTTTAGAGAAGCCATCAACATTAATCATTATAACAACGCATCAATAAATCAATACATTCAAAATCAGATACAACAACCCAACACAGAAAATTCCTAAACCATCAAAACTATTGTACGGCAGAAAAATCGTAAAAGCTTTTATTTAATAGAAAAAAATCACACAGATGAAAGTTATAAAACCTTCATCTTACTTTTAAAACAATGGCTCATCAATGGATTAAGAGAGAATTGATTGTATAAAAATTCCAATATCAATTTGCCTTCTTAGGGGTTCTATTATAATCCTTAAAGCATTTGATCCAGTATTGCCACTAGAGAAAAGCGCATGGTTTCTTGCAAATGGAGAACCCATAGGTTTGGATTTTCTTTCATTTTCATTTTGTGAAAATACTTCATTGTTATAATCTGAAAATGTGCTCGAGCGTCTGAATTATTTAAATATTGAATTAAGCTAGATAGCAAAGAGCATATAAGTTAGCTAAACCTTTAGAGCTATCTAATTGAGGATTCTTCAAAAATAACATTTCTAGACAAAATATCGCAGCACAAAGAAAGGAGAATATCCGCCAGAGGCAAGATACGCATAAAAGAACTAAGAACAAACAGTAAGTGAAGACCTAAGAACACACAGTAAGTGAAGACCTGAATACTGAGTCTGATTACAGAGATAGACAATAACAGAGTCCTTATAACTGAGATATGTACGTGGGCATCAACGAGTTTATGAAAACAAATCATGATAACTCACTCGATCACTGACAAAGTGTTTGACTATTCTCGATTTCCATGAGATCAAGAAAAAAATTCTTCCACGTATACCTAGCTTGGTTGTTCATTGAAAATGGACAGTGAGGGCTCATACCAAGATGATATCGCTACCATCTTTTGCAGCTTGCCCATGTTCAGTTTACTGCAACTCGTACGACGAGAAACTGAATCCTGGTCTTCCATCATTAGTGGACTTCAGTTCCAACTTTTGGAAAGGGCTGCGGCATAATTTGGTTATAACATAAATCAAGAATATCAATCAATCTGTACGCGCATATAGAATCATTGTAATGATACAGGGAGACCCTCAGAAGATAAGTAAATGGAGTATACCTGCTGTTAGGATCATAATAGAAGCCATTAATGGAACCATCGCTACAAGAGAAGCAAACATAATAAAAGCCAGCAATCGTCAGTCCACAGTCTGTTCCAACATTCACAAAGTATTGCTCTTTCCACCTCTGTGAAATCAAATTAGGACATAAGATTCATACAAAGACAAATATGAACTTCTACCATGGAAAATACAGAATCTAGGCTATCACCATAAATATATATGGATAGTTACTCAAGTCCAGAGATTTTCCGCCATCAGCTTCTACTTGGCTCTGGAAAGGACGAAAATAGTTAAGATTATGTGAATACTTAACCACAGAAAATGTTGGTAATACTCACCTGCAGCGGTGAGAAGGAAGGGAACTTTGTCCAGTGCTTTATGTCATCTTCTGCCCTGCTCAATATTAAAAAGACATTTATATTTCTACATACAAATTTTGTCATAATGAAGTTCTTCTTCCAGTTATAACACTTCAACAATTTTTGACAATGCTATTAACGAGAACAATGAGATAAAACATACGATGCTCCCCATTTCCCAGTGAAGAATGTATAATTCTTGGTGTCGACAATTTCCCCTTCCCAGAAAGTAACAACCTGATATGAAGATCGAACACAATAAGAGAGATATTAAAGGTTCCAGAATTTTCAGCTGGATGACCTTATTTTACCAACACAGCAGGATAAATTAGCTGGCTACCAAAATGACTATTTTGTACGTCATTTTACCATCTTCTTAATTTCTTATTACATAAATTGAAATTGAAATGAAAACAAGGACAGATTATAGAGTTCTTACTGGTGTATCCGCCATGGGTACATTCAGAGCTTCCATAGTGCCACATAAGTACCCATGATCAAGATCAACACCTTGGATTCGTACATTTACTCTCCATGCTTCATCTTTCTGTAGACTTGACACGTTCTGAGTCCCGGAGAAAGCCTGTAATGGGCAATGGTGAAGCAAATGAATCCTGAATTATGATTTCATGATTACTTAAGCCTAACTCTTAATTGTTGCATGCGGTGCTACTGATTTCTCAAACTAACAAGAATGCCACCTCAACCAAATTCAGTATCACATATTAGTTGACAACATTATCACATAAGGACCAGAAAAGTAATTTATATTGTTTCTGATTCTTCCAGGGATCTGTTACTGTACCACTATTATTCCAATACTTTCCAAAATAATTTTGGACTAATTCACAATCACCAACTACCAGCAATCAGAGTATCCTATGTTCGAAAAGTGCCAACTACAAAAGTATGCCATGATCATGAGTAGCGAGTAGCTAATTGATAACTCATAGTTGATATGTAACATGCTGATAAGTTAAACAGGATAAGTATCACGCGAAGAAATTACCTGTCCAACACTCAAAAGAGTGCACGGCGGGGGTAAAGTATTTCCTAGAGTAGTACCTTCAAAGTGACAGTGAATTCAATTTCCGAGTGTCATATAAATAATAATTCACATATAAACCTAATTGAATATTTACATTAAGAAAGAACAAAGAATGAATGCAGAGAGCATCTAAGATTTTACAAGCGTCATTAACCTAATGTTACATTTAGATCCCAAGAGCCAAACAAGAACTAAATAGCTGCTATATTGGGAACCTACTTCATTTAGCTGTTCTAGCGTTCAATGTTTTCCCTTGAAATACAAACTTCAATTCCACAATCTCCGGGAAAAACCACAAAAACATAGAGAGAGAGAGAGAGAGAGAGAGAGAGAGAGAGAGAGAGAGAGAGAGAGAGAGAGGAGAAGAAGAAGAAGAAGAAGAAGAAAAGAAAACCGAGGTCGAAATTGTACAGGTAATTAGAGAAATTCCAAGTTTCCAGAACCCGAGAGCAAGATTACAATACACAAACAGACACACACGCACACCCGCACATACACATATATATCAATTCAAAACGAAAAGCTGCATTCAAGCAAAGCTAGAGGCAAAAGAAACGCCTGGAACAAAATCAAAATCAGAAAAAGAAAATGTTAGATACCTGAGACTTGAGAAGGAGAAGAAGTCTCCACCACTCTCACTGGCATCTTCTAATTCGATCAAGTATGTGAATTTCTTGATATTCCGCAATCAGTTCAAAACCCCAAATCTATTTCTGCCTGTTTGGTCACTTCCTGTAAGCAGATAACGCCACTTTTGATTATTATTGAAAAAAGAAAAACGTGATTTTTGATTTCATAAGTGCGTGTCTTTTTAAGGACCGGCACAAAACGACTTTGGTTCAATGGACTCACGCGACTGCAGGGGTCTTACAATATTATTTTACATGTTATATATTTATATATTGTATATTACATAATATATTTTATATTATAAAATATATTATGCCTTTAGCAATACATATCAAAATATATATTATTTTCATTTTTTTTTTCAATTTTGGCAGGTTTACAAATTACAAGTTAACTCGCCAATCCGACGGGTGAGGGCAGAGTTTAGAGTGAGCATATACTAACCCAAATTCACACCGTTTTCAACTTGCCATCTCTAAAAGGAATGTGAATACGTGACACTATCACACACTGATAAAGAGAAAAAAATTGATTTTTCTTTTAGATGGCCTCAAAATTATTTAAAATCATGTCTCTAATCTACCAACAAGAATGCCGTTATCCTTTGAATGAAGTGACACCCCTTCATCTTTTCATGGTTGAGGTACATGGTTTGAGTCTCACCAGTAACGTGTAGGCGTTTGTTTTTCATACGGTTGTATTTATATATTGAATAATAGTTTGGATTATTTGAATTGTACTTATTTTATATATTTGATTTTAATATGTATTCACACTATAATATATTGATATATAATTAAATGACATTGTGGATGATTGAATGTAATCGTTTCTTTCAAAAACAAAAAGAAAAAAAAAAATCTACCAACAAGGACAAAATAATTTAAAAGAGTCCGCTCGATCATAATCCCACGAAGATCATATATAATCCTCCAATGATCAAATCAATAAACCAGAGATGCTACAACAATAAAAATTCAGTAGAATGAACTCCTCAATCATAGTACCTTAAATTATTGACTTTTCAATTAAACCCCTAAAATCCATCGTCTACTCGCGAGGGTGAACGTCAAATTGTATATTCAATATATATTGCTTGTTTCCCTTAGGAAATTTGTTTGAAAGAACTCCAAACCACAGTACGTACGCGAGCGAGGTCTACGAAAGCACCACAACTCGTTTATTACCAAAATGGAGAACAAACATTGCAGTTTAAGGAGGTACAACACGCGACATTTATACAAAACCACTGGTATTAATACCTAGCGTCTCATTGTCACAATGAACAAAATAATCTGCTCCTAAACATCGTACTTAACTTCTTATCGGCCGCTATGGATAAGTGAATCAGTAACAGAGGTAGATCCACTAAACGCAGATTGCGTTGTTGACACGTATGAGTATCGAAAATCATCGAATCCTTCAGAATACACAAAGGATTGTGCAGCAGCAGAAACACCAAGCGACGTCAAATCAGGCAAAGCAACGGCACCCTCCAAATACTGCACAATTTCCCGCATACGAGGCCTAATCTCAGGCCTCGAATGCGAGCATAACAAACCTAGCTTTAATACCAATTCAACTTCCTCTTTATTATAATCATCTCCCAGGTTCTCATCAACAGCTCTAAGAATCTCTCCTTTACTCCACAAAGAAAATACCCACTCTATCAAAACTGATTTTTCACACTCCGATTTTGGCTCGACTGGCCTCCTCCCACAAGCGACCTCAAGCAAAAACGCCCCAAAAGCATACACATCTGTGCTCGTTGTGGCCTTGCCTGTACGAGCATGCTCTGGGGCTAGGTACCCGAGAGTTCCAACAACATGAGTCGTTTGAGGGGCAGATCCATGATCATATAATCTTGCTAATCCAAAGTCCCCTAACCGTGCTGTTAGTTCACCGTCTAACAAAATGTTACTAGCTTTTATATCTCTGTGGATCACGACTTGTTCCCATTCTTCATGTAGATAAAGAATCCCCGATGCCACGCCTTTGATGACGCGAAATCTTTGGCCCCAATTGAGGGTAAACTTTGGTTGGTCGTGAAGGAACTTGTCTAAACTCCCATTAGGCATATATTCATACACCAAGAGAAGCTCCCCTTTACGGCGGCAATAGCCCAATAACGGCACTAAATTCCGGTGCCTTAGCCGCCCTATACTCACAATTTCTGCAATAAATTCTTTCATCCCTTGTCTTGATTCATGAGAGACTTTCTTAACAGCAATTTCGATTTTTGTCCTAGGCATTATACCTCTGTAAACCTTGCCAAATCCCCCTGATCCTAGTAACTCCTTGTCTTTGAACCCTTTTGTAGCAATGTACAAATCTTTGTACATAAACCTATGGGGTATGTAATCAAGCTCCCACCCTTCAAGAACTTGGGCAAACTTAAACTTCCTTCTTGCATAATAAGCTACACCTAAAGTGACCAATAGTAATAAACAAATAGAAATCACAGGTAAACCAACTGTCAAAGACTTAGAGTGTTTCTTTGGTCCAACTCTAGGCAGTTTCGGAAGCGCAGAGAGATCTAACGGCTGAGCTACACCGTTGATTTTGAAACTCCATCCCAATACATAATGGGACGTAAGTAATGGGGCCGCTGAAAATCCAACGTACATAATCTGATCTATAACAGACGAAAGATCATACCTTAATGACAGAAGAGGAAAAATCGGTTTTCCGACATCCAACGGAGCTAGTGTGACATTCAACAGTCCAGTGACGTCATCGTACTCAACCCAAAGTTGCATTGGCTTGCCGCTATTTAAAGTCAAATTCTGAAAGACCCCTGTTTCGTTACCATAATAACCAGCAGGCCGGGCTTGCGCGGAGAACAAACTGTTGATATCTATACCGACATGATTATCATTGGTATCATTGAACTCGGAGCTCTTAAGTGTATCAAGCTCAACTGCAAGCACATGATTCGAACTATTGCCATTGTTTGTTTCATTGAAGAGTCCAAGGTAGGTACTAGGAAGAGAACCCGGAAGCCCTCTTGTCGGGGCTATGACAAAGGCCATCCCATGACCTCCCAGAGGCTGAAATTCAGGCACTATGGCAAAAACAAAGTAGGTGGAAAAGGAAAAGGCTGAAGAATTTGAGGAGTTCTTGAAATTAAGTGGGTTTGGGTAGAAAGCGTGGCCGGTTTGCTGTTTGGTAGCATTGGAGAGCTTCAAGAGACCATTTGGTGTGATCTGGGCTAAGCCGTCGAGGGTTAGATCAGCTGATTTAAATCCATTGAAGATGAAAGAAGAAGAAGAATTTGAAGCTGCAAAAGCAATTTGAGGAAACAAAAACAGTATTACGAGGTTGATGATAGACATGGCTG
Source organism: Handroanthus guayacan (assembly GCA_014898755.1). Lineage (NCBI taxonomy): Eukaryota > Viridiplantae > Streptophyta > Magnoliopsida > Lamiales > Bignoniaceae > Handroanthus > Handroanthus guayacan. The sequence continues at coordinate 902,720 of JACFYI010000502.1, forward strand.
AATGACCTAGGATTCTTTGTAAAGTCTTCTGCTGTTTTATTACAAGAAAGTTGCATTTATTGCGCGCACCTGCCCTCATGGAGAAGGAAGTTTGAATAATCAACACCAATCAACACCACCAGCGTTGGATAATACGGATACCATAATTCCTAACATAGTTCATATAATAGTGCTTTTTTTTTTTCTTTTTTTTTTATATAATTATTTTTTGTTTGTGCTGTAGCAAATTCTAGTTGAAGGCGATGCATTTTATTTCATTTCAACCATAAAGTGGAGCTTCGAAGCTTATTACTTCATGAAAAGATGTAAAAGGGATATTTTTAGTTGCCAAAGGAGACTAATGAGTAAGAATGATGACGCTAATTTTAGAAAAAGAAAAGTCACCAATACCACAAATCCAAGAAATTCTTTAAAGAAAAGGTAGATAGATATGGATATAAAAAAGAAAAAAGTGTGTCTCTTTGTGCATGAGAGAAAGAAGCGACTAATCAGGAACAATTGTTGGAATTCCTGCACTAGTTTATAGCATGAGTTGTTGTTTTCATACATGTTCATTGGGATCCGCACCTCAAAGCTAATTTTTGAAATAAATTAGGCTCAAGATCCATTTTTAATATAGTATTATGGTCGACTCATCATAAAATTAAATTACTCAAAACTAGACTACTCATTTCATATCACTCCACGTTCCAAATGACTACTCCTAAATTAGAATCTCACGTCACGAAATTCATTTTCAACAGCAATCAATTGTTATTGTCCACGCTAAGTGTATGCCTTTTCTAGATAAATGATAATATAAGACTTTGAGTTACTATCACCAAGTCATTCTTTGTGATTGTCCTTTCAATCAGCTGATTTTTTTATTTTTTATTTTTTATGGTGAGAAATTTGTGCCAAAGAAGCATCCATGTGGTAAAAAATTATTTATTGTCAAAGACACATTTTTCTTGTAGTTGGAAAACAGATACGGAAGATTCTACCTACCAATAAAATAATTGTCCCTTGACAACAACAATTATCGGCTTAATTAATTAATAATTGTCTGATAAATAAATCGAATGATTGTATTTGTATGATTCGAGCTTTCGCGTATAGCGGCTGCTGCTGCTTAAAGGGCGGCTTGTTTGTTTGCATAACTTCAAGGCCTGAGTTATTGGGTTGTTCGAAGTGGGCTGAGGATGGTCCTAAGGGCTCCGACAAGAATTTCGGTTTTTCTTCTGTTTGGACAGCCATATTTCAAGTTTTCACGTCAAAGTACATATATTATATATATATATATATAGCTTGTTTATTTATTTATTAATGTGAAGATCCTGGAGCTGTCAATAGATTGGTTTTTAATTCTACCCTCAGTTTTAGTATTTTAAGCAATTATTATACGGTAGCAACTGAATGTGAGTGTCTGAATTTTCTATCATAAAATTAAAAATACTTACTTATTTTTAATAAAAATATTTTTTCTTGAATAAATGATCAAAAAATAAATTTGGAGAAAATAATGTTAGAAAGAAAAAAAATTATAATTGTAGAAAAATAGAAAAGAATATGAAAAGAAAAGGAAAGGTTGAAGAAAACTATTTTATCATTATTTTCTACAACTACTTAGTAATTATCTTTTATTATAGGATTATTAAGAATATAAGAATATAAAAATTTATATTTTATGATTTTATTTTATTCAAGAAATAATACTTATAATTTTAATAAAACCATTATTTACTATTATTCAAGTTAATTTTTTTTATGGAAAAGGCAAACAAGTTCGGATTCAGATTCTTATAATATGAATCTGGTTCAACCCAAATTACGAAACCAAGCCCGTGATGGGCGGGTGCACGTGCAGCACAGTAGAGTGTGGGCCAGGCCAATGCACTTATGGGCCGCCATATTGGACTGTCTCACTTGTAGGCCTTTTGACGTTTTGGCTATTGCGTTTCAAACGCTTGGTTAGAATTTTTAGACAAAATTGAATTATTATTTTCAACAATTAAAACAAATAATTTAAAACTTTTCGGTATTTTTATCTGGTCGCCGAAATCTTCCTGCTGTCTCTAAATATCTTAAAAAGGTCATAATGACTAGTATGTATATACTAGTCATTGTCTCACACTCCTTGTGTGCGCTTAAATTTTTACTAGATAAAATCAAAAATATTTATTTATGTTCAATAGTATTAATTTTTTTTAATTTTTTTAAATATTTTCACTTAAATTTATTATATATAGAATAATTTGATTGAAAAATAAATTTGAAGAAAATAAAGTTGGAAAGAGAAAAAAATTATAATTGAGAAAATAATAGAATAGAAATAATATTAAAAAAGCTGAGTAAGAAAAAAAAGGAGAAGAAGAACCTTTTGCATTGTTTTTTCAAAATTACCATGTAATTATTTTTTAAAATAGGGTCAACCTTGTCAACTCATTTAAAAACATATCAAAATAATTACCTAGGAGTTCTCATATCCTCTCATACTTTGTATATAGTATAGATGATGTATATCCATATCCTCTAAATATTAATATATTGTAAATATATTCGAGTAATTATATGCAATAAGACTATAGAATAATGTAGAAATTCAATGTGCATCTCTAGTGTGAATATTCAAATTAGTTTAATAAGTTTTCACCTAATGGAAGTCCTATAACTCCTAAAAGGGGTGCTACTCTTTAAAGCAACAAGTAGCTAATTAGTACGGTTTAGTAGCTAAAAGTGAAGTCCTATTCCCTTTTTCTTTTCCTTTTTTTTAAGCAACAAGTAGCTAATTAGTAAGGTTTAGTTTAAAGTCATTATATAAATAAATATATATTTGTATAGTGAAAAAA
>JACFYI010000502.1:911642-938332 GCA_014898755.1 Handroanthus guayacan
TTTTTTGATAAATTTAATCAACTGATATTCAATTTCATCTTTTTATGTTTGTGATTTTACATTTTTACTCATCACTAAATTCAGAAATAAATTCACTCACCTGACTCATTTTCCTGATATTTAATGATTAAATCTATCAACAGTTGAGTTGGATAGAATGCAAAAATAAATTAAAGATTGTTCAAGGTATGGAGATTTAATTAATGATATCAAATAAGAGGGTGTTTGGTTAAGCTTATTTAAAACATCTTATAATCTCCTACATCTTATAAGATGTTTTTGGAGCTTATAAAATGTTGGATCTTATTTTAAAAATAAGTTGTTAAAGTGTTTAGATAAAATAAGATCTTTTAGCTTATAAGATGCTAGTAATGACAATATTATAATTAAAATGGTTAAAAATAAAGGTAGGTGTTAAGATCTTAAAAATAAGTTTGAAGCTCCTTTCTTTTTTAAAAAAAGCTTATAAGCTCCTAACATCTTATTTTTGGAGTTAATAAGATCTTTTTAAAAAATTTTTACCAAACATCTTATGGCATCTTATAAGCTCTCAAACATCTTATAAGATGTTTTTAAGAGCTTATAAGCTCACCCAAACACCCTCTAAGTCGAGCCTGATAAGTTGATTTGTGAATTAAACTCAACTTGAATTTGAATAAAATTCAGTTCGAGCATGATAACCAAGCTCGAACTTAAGAATAATTGTTCTTGAGCTTGCGAGCCTATCAACGAGCTTTTGATTGTATTTATCTATATTTCTGAAATTATATATTATATATTAATTATACATATTATATACTCATGAATAATACTTATAAATATATATTAAATAAATACATAAAAAATATATATTTATGAATAATTGATATAAGTAAATATTAAATAATTTTGAAAAATGCTTAATACTAAAAGAGACAACTATTAAAGAGTCAAGAAACATTATCTCAGAAAAAAAAGGGATATTGTTACGTTGAATGATATTTAAATTCTACGACAATATCTAATTATGTCATTAAAAATCTATGAACACGTAAAATCTGTGATACTACCCAATTATGTTATTAAAAAAGTCACAAAAATAATCTTTATAAGTTTAAATATATCACAATGTTAACTATATAAAGTTTTTTATTTTACAGCAAACTTTATTGAGTCATGCCTTTGCGTTTATTTTAGAAAATTGACATTGTGGTATATTATTAAATTTATTAAAATAATTGTGTGTCAATAGTTTACTCTTATTGCAACGAGAACAATGCCTTTTGGCTTTTGGGGAAAATCGAAAAGCTAGAGAAGCAAAAGTGCAAATATGAACTTTATGACTTCATGACAACGCAAGTCTGAGACCTCCCATTGGCACAATACCATGGATATATATAATTACGTACTCTACTTTTCCACTTTTGAACTACTTTCCACTTCGAAGGAATCAAGAGTGACTTGTTAGGTGATGGTTGGAAAATTATCACACTAACAACTTGATCAAGGCAAGAATTGAAAATTTTCTTTTTTTCTTTCTTTCTTTTTTTTTTCTTTTCTCTTTTTTGCCCCCCAATTATTATGGATACATTTGAAGTCTAAACGCAAGTGTTTAGTTTTGGTAATAAAAGTAATTCTTTTTTTTTCTCAAAAAGATAATTTTTTCATCTTTTCATTGCAAGTTGAAGTATTTTATTTTTTTCATTCACATAAAATTAGTTTTATTTGGAGATATATAGCAAACATTCTGAATTTCATATTTAACGAGGCTCTTTTTTACTAAATCCAACTCCTTAACAATTTCTGTAAAACGAAAATAATATAAACTTGGACTTCAATTTCTAATGTCGTGGCCCAAACAACCTAGAATCAAACCGTTGGCAGATAGCACCTACGATGGGACATCACTGATTTAATGTATGGTAAACTCTGTATTTATTAAAGCCTTCACTCATTCCAACTTACCTTGCTTCAATTATGTCAGAAATATTTATTACAATTTATGTACAGATGTAGCAGAGTATGCACTTTTTTACTCCCAACACAGCCCACAATTTTGACAAGAATTGGATTTGGTCCCATTGCCTGTTTTGTATAAATTGTATCCCATTGATAAAGCCATTCTTAACCAATTTCGGATATTAGAGACGTGTCTTGTGTAGGCCTATAATTAATTTCACGTGATATGTAATTGTCATGTATATCCCAAGTATTACAAGTTACTAGTGTGGAATTAAACAATATGAACAATCCAAGAACAGTAAAATTGTGATAGATTTTGCCGTAAAAAATAAGTTATAAAGAGATAATAAGATCATTGTTTAATCACTAAAATGTCATGTGCTGTTGATACTTTCTTAATTATGTAATTATTTATCAATTTGGGAGCTGTTCTTTATACTCGCTTTGGAGGCTTATGGTTTTGGTGTGTTTTCATTGCAGGATCTGACATTCTTACAAATATAAATACAATCGTATAGTAAGATCTTATTATAATACTTCAATATCCAAATGATGCCACTTGGATGAGTATTAAATGGTCAAGATGGAGATCATACATTGCACTGATGACCTTCAAATGATGACACCTGAATATAATATACATATACATATATATATATATATATATATAAAATATTCAAATTATGGGATATCCACAAAATTGGATTAGACTTTCTGGACCCTTTTCATTTGTTGGTCTTGGGTGGTGAGCCAAGGGCAAGTAGGCCCATCTCAATCACAAAATTAACCAAATTAAACCCATCAATGCGGATCTGTTGTGCAGCAAATCAAAAGTTTATACATTAAAACACAAACCTTGCAAGGAAATTACATTATTTTTTCCTCTTTATAAATCTAAAATGAACAATTGAGTTCAATTATAGACACAGCTTCCATCATCACTCCTCGCAGTTGGATCATAATTTGCTGCATTTGGATCAGTGCACCCTTCAGGAACAGGAATTCCCACTTGTTGTGCTGCTTTTCCTGCAACCAACCAAACTCAAAACTCTCAGCAAAATTCTTCTAGAAAACAATTCATCTAATCCCAAATCAGATGCAAACCTCTCATTCAAGTCCAGGATTCTAACCATAGAAAGTTCCATTTTTCATTGCATCCTCGTTTGCATCACCAAGTGCAGCTTCCTTCAAATACTTGTCTGATAATTGAACTCTCTTTACATTTTCTTGTTCTTGGACAAGCATGTTACCATATTCGAGGAGCTTAGAAAGTGTCATTTTTGGTTGTTCGAATTCTGGAAGTTTCTCCCGGGAATTTACGAGCTTTTTCCCTATGTTTTCGACTCCTACACTTGAAATCCACTGCCTCACTTCATCGTCGTATACTCTGGCCCTGATGGCGCCGAAGAAGTCTGCAGCAGATCAAAAGTTCAAAAAAAAAATTCGTGTTACATGTCTTAAAAATAAAAATAATTGTGATAATGGGAAATTCAGCAGTCTAATAGTCCTTAATCATGAGTTTACGGGGGTTGCAATATTCTGAAAACTCTTATATCATAATCCGCTATTGAAAGATCTTTTTGAAAATTTGGAACTCTTGTCTGTGCTATAAATTTTCTAAAAGTAATCAACAATATATGAGGTGCTATAAGTTATTCCTAATAAAAATATATAACTATAATTCCAAAAACTACCACTTTGTTAATTTACGGTGAATTGTTTGATGATTTTTAAACACTAATTATAATTTATTTTTTTTTAAACTTAAGCATGTTATGTTGAAGTAAGTACAGAAATAATAAGATAGCACATAACCTTAAACAAAATTAGACCAGAAAACTCACCAATAGATTGTCCCGGGAAAGCGTCAACAAGCTTCACAATATCCTCTCTGGGCACATTATCCGTCCTGAAAATACCCGTACAAACACCAATCCTATCCTCCCTCGTCGGAGCCCAGTAGAATTTCTCCATACGCCCATCGCGAATAAGAGGAGCATACAAAGTCGAGAAATCATTTCCTGTTACTATAATAGGAACTCGAGGATTTTCCTGTTTGTTATACATTCCAGGAAGTTGAACATTGGTCGGATTATCGGCAATGTTCATAAGAGTTGCGTTAACCATCTGATTGTTCACTGTATATTGTGTAGTTCCTCCGAGCCTGCCGGCGCCGGCGTCAAGATCGTTGATGAAGAGAACGCACATTTTGCCCTTTGCAATTCTGTCGGCTGCCTCACGGTATCTTTGTCTGATTAGTTTTGCTGGTTCTCCGGCGTTCCCGCTTTCGAGTTCTCCGGCGCTCATCATTATGGGGCTGGAGTTTTGGAAGAGACAATATGTCATTACAGGGAATGGAATGATTACTATAATTATTTTTTTCTTGTATATATAAAATTGGATGAAATGAAATTTGGTGCTTTAACTTACTTGATTCCCATATTTTATCAAAAAAAAAAAAAAACTACTTACTTGATTCCCATTTTGGCGAAAACGAGCTCACATTGGAATGATTTTCCCTGGCCCTTACCCCCCCAGATGCCCAGGATGAGTGGAACCTGTGAGGAATTTTATCAGTATCATTCAATTTGTTCATTCTCTGATAAGTGATAAGAGCAGTTTGGATATTTTATTTTGTGGTGTGTTTCAGATCCTATTCCATTATATAGAATTATTACAATTGTATTGCATTTACAATAAAGTACTTTCATAAATAAATATTTAATACATTTTTTATGTATTTTCGGAGAAGACAAGAAGTTATCAATGATTGAGAGAGTTTGCAACTACGAAGCAAAAAAAAGATAAAAAGTTGAGCGAATGCTTGCGAAAATAAGTAGTTTTCCACTATTTTAATGTTTTAAATTACTATCTTACCTCTAAAAATAATATTACCAAAAAAGAGCACAAGAATATATAATATAGTTTATTCAACTAACTCCTATGATGAAAAGGTTGTTTTGGAATCTTTTGTAGAAGGTATTTTAAGATTTTAATAAATTTTAACTGAAACCTTCTCTAGCTGAAAGTTCAAAAACTGGTATGAAAAAATACTGTCAAACACGCTTCAAGAAGGCTTCATTCAAATGCTAAAACATTAACAAACCTTAATGTTGGGCAGGTTCATGAAGTTTTTAGCAATATGAACAACTAGCTTGTCCATGAATGCAGGGGCAATGTAGTATCCATTCATATTATTGTCAAATTGGTACCTGAAAAAATAAAAATCATTAACTCTATTAATGACAACCAAAAAACAAAAAAAAATCAAATCTTAACAAGAACAGAGAGTTGTAATAATGAAGTTTAAATCTCAATTAGAGAGCACTTACTGTCTCAAACCAGCACTAATGTACTCATAAGAACTTAAGACAGCATCATGCGTGCCGGCGCCCATCGTAGCTTGGAAAAGTGTGTCCACCATTCCCTTTCCTCTGGTAATGTCCTGCTGATCGTCTGATATATCCGTCACCAGTCCCTTCCATCTGTCCTTGTCCGTCTGTTTCTCCTCATCAACTTCTGCAACAATCTTAAACTTGCTCGGTGATATGTTGTAGCTGCTGTTTGCTCTTGAGTTCACCCTTTTCAGGTTCTTTCCAAAGAAACTCGTGTTTGGGACTGAAGTTACCCCACTGGAACGGTACTGCACCAAAAACGCGTTTTTCTTTAGTGGAAGCGAACTGTGAATTTGTAAGGGAAGGATATGCATGTTTACCGAAGGGATGCAATTGGCTGTAATTAAGATTTTTTTTATGTCCGGACAAGGATATAACTAGCTAGTAAGATGATCATGAATTATGATGTAACTTTTCTCAATACTAATGAAAAGAAAGAGGGATAATTAGCTCGACACTCCCAACATTCAATCTAATTATTGAGGCACTTTTGTGATTTAAAAAATTATGATAATATATTTTTCGTTCTAACTAATGAAAAATTTAACGAAGTCTTTAAATATGACAATTAAACCCCGTACCCCTAAAAAACATTACAATAGGCACCCTATTAACCTAAATGGATAAGTTTGCAGGAAATTTGATGTAATGTTGATAGAATTCCGTAAATTTTTTGGTTAGTTGGACTAACAACATGAGACATTAACGTAACTTAGCGGCTGTTAAAAGGAAATTATCTCAAAGAAAAATTAAGTACTAGACAAGTTCGATGATTTCGAGGAGAAGATAAAAGTGGGCGGGGGAAAACATAGTACCAATGCTCTGTTAACAGCTCCAAACGTTGTAGAAACAGAGGCAGCCATGTTTGAGTTTCTTAGTACTGTAGCAGTATTGATCAAAAAAGGTGGCAAAGAATTATTGGTAAAGGAGTTTTTCTATGAGGTCAAATCTTTTGGCACATAGAAGGCAGTGAAATGGGTAGGACTGTTAATAGGTGTCATGGGAGGGGACATGGTTTGTTGGGCAGTAGTTTCATTTTTGGAAATTATCTTATTGATTGGGTTTGAGTTTCCATCTGCCACAAAAAATGGGGTTTAAATTTTTAAATTAAATTTTTACTTATCTTTTTGGCATAGAAAGTGGATATAAAATTATTTGGATATATTGTCGAGGTGGGTATGGGGCGAAGGGGATATAGAAACAAAATGGAGGCTTCTGGGGAGAAGGAATTATTTCGGGAGCATGAGGTTGGGGTTTAAGCTTTTATTTCCTCCATAAATATTATTATGATATATTTTATTTTTAAGAAAAAGTTAGCTAATTTGTGCGTGAAAAAAGGCTCTTGTTTCATTTTTCTTTCTTGGAAAATTTTTGGAAAAAGACTTGTGAATGGGAATGGGCATCCAGAAAGTGCTAGCTGAAAGTTGAACTCCTCGCGTAGTTCTACTAATTTCTAGAGGCTACTATCATCCAAAAAAGAAATAAAACAAAAAGTTGAAAATAACAGATTAATTTGATGATTTTCTTTCTTTCCTTTTTCTTTTTCTTTTTTTGTTTTCTGTTCATATATTTTCAAAATAAATGAGTATCATTTAAGCATGTGGTCTTAGTGGTATAAGCATTGTAATAGAAGGAAAATTAAGTTTCCTAAATCCACAAATTAAAATATTATCTCATATTGCCAGAAGACAATGGTCCAAATTGCGAAGTTGTGGAGAACTAAAGAATATTTAATTAGCATTAAATATTATAAAGCCAGCTTTGGGTCATTGGGATTTGACAAATCTAGTCGTGAACAGAATACAGAAGCACGCCACTTCTCCTAAACTTTCAAGGAACATGGTTTGTGCGTAATAGACTATTGCCAGCCCCTAACATTTATTTAATTATATTTAGTATTGTCACATGCTTGAAAAATGGATAAATGTCACTAGTGGTTTTTAAGATTTTTATTTTCTTTTTATTTTAGTTCCTCATATTTTATTTTTAACGTTAGGGTTCTTAAATTAATAAATTTGTACCATTTTGATCTTTTGATCAACTTTTTAATCAATTTCTATTGAAAACAAGACCTGCGTCAATGGACGAGTTCATCTATCTGAAGGTCTAACATGATGGGGAAGTGGCAAAACTGGGATATTTGAGCAATTTGAAGAGCTGCATTGTGTGATTGCCATTAGTCACTAGTGAGATATCACCTTTTGTTACTGTTTCTATTTAATTTTGAATGTGGTTTTCTCCCTTAAGAAATCATTTCATTGCCGGACAGTGGTGATCGAACTCCAAACAAAGGACAAAATTGAAGTTACTGAGAAAAATCTTTTAAAATTGATGTTAAAATATAATGGGAGAAGACGTAGACAATATTCTTCCATACAATTATCATATCAATATGTACTAAGTAATGTATCTTTACCTTTTAACCTAATAATCTCATGCATTGCAGACAAAGGTGAAAACTGTCGTTAATTTGCAAGATCTTTCGGATCCAACATGAATTTTAGTACGTCACACTGCGTATGTGAATATTGCGCCCAAATTTAATTTCTAGAACAGACTAATAACTCAAATCTGTATCATTTTCTGGCAATATTGACTATGAACTCAGTTCATGTTCTTAAAGAGATTAGTTGCATATAACATGATTTTTTAATCTAAGTTGATTACTGTATTCCTTATGGACAGCTGCTTGATCTGCTTCCTACGAATGTAGCTTGTGATGTGTGTTTTCTTGTTGAATAGAATAAGGTATCTACTTAGAACTTGTCCTTACATAGGATGGAGAACTTGGCAAAAGTAATGGTGAACGGGAAGATGAAAGGCTTGTTGAGGCCCTGATGGTTCTTAAATATTGTGGTGATCTTACTCATGCTGGCAGAAAAGCAGGTGAAATTTCCATTGTGTCATGCATGTATGTTGTATGATTTTTGGTCTCACGACGTGATAAATGAGACCGATAACTTTCATTATTTAAGATAGTATTGAGGCGTATGCAATTAGCTTATCAAGACATCTATTCTTCCCTGCACTCCGTTCAATTTTCTTTGCAGGCTGAAGAGGTGGGAATGTTTTACTCAAGGTCCTAACTTTGTGTGGGGGCATTGGAGAGTGAGACTTAGCAATGAATATTTTGATATGAAAAAATTGAACGCCAAGAACTGCATTGCCAGTTGGTCTCATAAAATTGCCGATTTTGTGCCATAGGTCTTGGTTCTTCACCTATGATGCATGGGTACTCAATTTTGAATGAAATATTAGTACCAAGTATGTACTAGGTCTGGATATGCCCTAGGTATCCGATTGGTATGCTTGGGTATATACTCTTTTTTTTTATTAAATAACAAATTGAAGTTGGGTACGGCTAGGTACAGCTCGGGTATCTTTTGGGTACAGATTGGTTACGTTTTGGATTTTTAAAAGAAAAACACGTTTTTCAATTTTTAAGAGGAAAAAACGTGCATTAATTGAAAATATTCAGAAAAATGCAACAAACCCAATGTTAGCGAAGACGATAGAAGTATCAAATTTTTTGTTTGGGTGCACGCCACTTGCACCGCCGTTCCCTCCATCTTTTCTCACCATTTTGGAAGTTAACAAATTTAATCTTCATGTATTTTTTTATTTTTTATTTTCTTTGTGCTTTATAGCCTTACATTATTTTTTTTTTGTGATTATAGCCTTACGCTGCCGTGCACTCCACTAGACTGGGAATGTTTTTTTCAAGGTGCCAATTTTTGCATGTGTGATATATTTAATATTAAGTTATTAGTTATATCTTGATGTATCCATATTCAAGATTTTTAAAAATCACCATGTTCGATACTCGATGCTGGACCCATATCCATGTAACATAGCTCTTCACCTTTACTCAAACGGCAAGAACTGTAAGAGATTATGATTAATTTGTATAGGGATGAGATTTTACTAATTGAAGTAGATGTTTGTCAATGATTGGTTGGGTGTGGCTCCGCGGCTGCTGGAATTATAAAATGGCTACTATAAAACTAGTTGTTAGCTTGGAACTAAGTCTTGACTTAGAGCCACGTTGCGACAATATAAAATATATAAAATTAATATTTATTATACATAATTTTTTCATTTTGTCATAGTGATTATTTTTGCAAATAATATGATAGCAAGGTTTGTATTTGAACTATTAACAACTATTAGTAACACACATGTAGCAAAAATAAAAATATAATCGAATGTCATATCATTAAGATTATGTATACGTCAATAAATGAATACAAAATAATTTCTTAATTAAATGACTAATTATATCCTCATGTTTTTAATCTTTTAATCAATTGTTCAAAATCATTTAAATGTAACTTCAAACATGCATGGACAAAAATACCCTAATATAAACTGTAGGAAGTCTTCATTGGTTAACAACATTTCAAATCAAATTGTCTTGATTGATTAACAACCCTATGTCGAAATTTTCGTCTTTCGGGAGCCTTGAAATTGGGGATTCCACCCTACAACTTTTCAATTCTCCAAATTTGATTTATAATACACAACATGATTGGAAGTAAGGAGTTTTCAAACAATTATTTGAAATAAATGGACTTTTCAACCAATTTTACAAATCACGGGAGTTGTTCAAGCAATGGAAGTAACCTAGCAAAACAAATCAAAACATAAAAGCTTGAATAAAAACACTTGAAACAACTTCGCGCATGGACATTAGGCTTCCCCATCTTGTTGCAATTGGGAGACACCATTGTTGAAGAAATAGGAGAGAGGAGGAGATGGAGTTCTTGAATTCCAGGAAAGAGGATATAGTAGTTCAGCTGACTAGAATTCAGTGACACGAGGTTTTAAACTTAGTACAAGGGTATAAATGCCAATTTACTGGCATACAAATAGTGATACTTGCAATTAAGTACATGGTCTTAAGAGGTTTAAATCCGTCCTCGATTGCAAATAAATGAGGGATAAGTACTTGTATACCTTGATGTTTATCATAATTACCAAAATACTCTCTGAGATTTCGATAATTGTCATTACATCCCTTATTATACAGTTTAGCTAATGCATAATTATAATTGCACTCATAAACTTATGTATATATTATTACAGTTACACCCTCTAAACTAATTTAGAATTACACTTCCTAAATATTTAGACTTTTTAGAGGGATGCAATGGTAATAATTTGAACTTTAGGAATGTAATGATAATTATTCAAAGTTTAGAGGGTGTTTTGTAATTATACCCAACCTCAGGAGTGTTGAGGTAATTATTCCAATAAATAAATACAATAGGGTAATCGACTACTTTTCTTTCAGGAAGGATATCTTCCCAATGTGATTTTCCTGGGGGGAAATAGATGCAATTTCCCGGAATATAATAAATTTAATTGATCGTGAATGTATTGATAATTATCCAAAGTTCAGAGGGTGTTTTGTAATTATACCCAACCTCAAGAGTGTTGAGGTAATTATCCCAATAAATAAATACAATAGGGTAATCTACTACTTTTCTTCCAGGAGGGATATCTTCCCAATGTGATTATCTCTGGGGGAAATAGATGCGATTTCCCGGAATATAATAAGTTTAATCGGTTGTATTCCATTTTGTTTTTATTACTACTCATAGTACTTGGAATATTTTTTTTGTTTATTTAGTTAAATTTATGTTAAATATCTTGTAAACACTATTTAGAACTATAAATGCTTGTAACAAGAATGATCATGAGATTTCAGCTTCCCCTTCTTCAGAAACAAAAATTTCATCTCCTTCATTCAGAACCAATGATTTATAACATATCAATGTCAAAAGACTAAACCACAAATCACTTGATCTATCAATGTCAAGAACATGAATAAATGAATGGAAAGAATGAAAAATGTATCTCAAATCTATCCTACAGAGATTCCCTTCCCTAGTTAATCATTCTGAAGTCCTATATAATCACAATCCACACTGTATATCAATCACACAGAACCACCTAAACTAGAAGATTTCCAAATCTATTACACCAACATATTCATACACATAATCGTCGATTTTCAAATTTATATATGCAACTCAATCCGACCAAAACCTCAGCAATAGCAGCTTCTGTCTTTTCCTTATCGGAAAAATGCAATGTCTGCAACAGAAGCACACAAGGCTTTGCATCAAACTTCGTCCTCTCCACATTCCTCTCCATCTGCCACATCACCGTGTTGTGGGCCATAGGTGCGAGCCATCCCATAATCTCTATCATCGCGTCCCTCCATCCGTCAGCTAGGAACGCATCGCCTTCCTTACATTTCATGTTCTTACTAAGCTTCGTCCTAACGAGGGATCTAAGATTTTCCGGTAGCATTTGGTATAAAGACTCACGCTCATAGTGGCCTATGGATGCTGCTGAGTACAAGTACTTCTCAGCCAACATAATGACATTTGCATAATGCAATGCCAGCCCTGAACCACCCAACGTTGAGGGCCCTGCGGCGTGGAATACTCTGTTATTTGTCACTAGTTTTTCTCTATCAGTTCCAGGACTATCATATTTATTCAAGTAAACGTCCGATTTTCTGCCGTAAAAACGGATCATACTCGGCCTAGATTCTGATAAAATAGGTACCGAGTGACGAAGAATTTGTTCTTTTATCGGTTCCATCAGGGAAATGGAAGGAAGTATTGGAACGTATGGCTTGAAGACCATGCAAATTCTTGCATACACGACGAAGATAATAGTTGCCATAAGGCTAACACTTTTGTCAAACGTTTTCCGCCATAACGAAGTTTCTGTAAAATATCGAACTTCCTTACCTTGATTCTCGAGTTTCTGATAAAAAAGATTGAGATTTGCATTCTCTAACGGCGTTTGCCTGATCTTCCATTGTTGCAGCTTCCTCTCCGACATCTCCATCTCCGCCAGAGCCTCCAATGCTGCGTGCAAACACGACGTCGTTGAGACTAATTTCTCCATCTTCTGCACTTTTCTTTCAATAACTCTCGACCCATATTCCAATTTCCCAAAATCAATGAACCCTAATTTCAAATCCGCGTAAACAAGATCAAACCGATTAAGCTCAAAATCATTGCATTTTTTGCCTAACCGTGAAACAGCAGCAACGGAGCGATCAAGATCTTCGAGCCTTTCAGCACAGGCGAGGCTCAATAAAAACTCCTCGTCCATTGAATTCAAATACGCAACTCCTTCGGATTTGATAATGTGTTCCATTAGTCTGGAAATTTCTTCATCGGAGAGGGATTTGTAGAGGGAAACTAATCTTGACATGGTTTTGGCTGCCTCAAAGGCGAGAATTCCCAAATGGGAGGATTTTTTCTTCCTCGCGGAAGAAAGAAGGTGGCGCGTGGGTTTCTCGCTTATGAAAGAGGTGATCTCCGGCAGCCAACCCATGTTCTTGATTTCAATCATTGCTGCCTTGAGGAGTGGGAATTAAAGGGTTTTAGAGGTCTATCTGTCATTAGCGTGGAGGTGAAATACGCGTTAAGGAATTTAGACGTATAATGGGGGATTTTGATGTTCTGCGAAAGAGGGAAATTGACAGGTTGGTTTCAAACTGTAAGAAAGAATTATGGAAATGGGGAAGAGGGAGGTGTTTTGAGTGTAGATGAAGGTTTGACCGTCACATCATTGGATTTTTAATGTTGTTATAATCAAATATCGTTTGATTATTTGATGGACTGATGGAGAATACAATGAAATTCTTTGACAACGTCTTGCGTACGAGTTACGAACTGGCCGAGTACTTTCTGTTTCTTTCTTCCTTAAAAAATGCTTTAAGAAAGCATTTAGGGACTGATGGACCTCTTAAGATATGATTTTCTATTATAGCGTAAATACTAAAAACATATCAAGTATGTATTAAATATTTTTTTATAAAAAATTTAATTTATGTAAATAATATATTTGATATGTATCGATACAAAAAATAAATATTAAAAGTAAAAGATCTAATATGCCATTTGAAGTGAGGTTCGATGAAAAGTGGAGTTTTATTCACTGGCATGTTGGTGAGTTACAGTAATTAATTTGGGTTTAGTCCCAACAAGTTTCGACAAAAGAAAAAATTCTGTGAGAGCGACTTTTGACGAAAGAAACATTTTGTGACAGTTAATTTCTTTAATTGGGATAGCTACATCGGATTCTTCCAACTCATCTTTTTTCTTATTTAAAAAAAGAAAAGAATGCTACTTGAGGCAGTCTTCTAGGTGCACCAGTTGTAGAGCATGGGGCACTAGGTGGTGCATTCACGTGAACACGATTAGCACGTCATCTCAGCATAACAATGTCCAACATTTTAATGAAGCTGAATATTTCTAGTTAACAGTTGATTTCAAAGCATTCGCATTGGAACAACGTTATATTCAAAACGACCGCAAATATCTGCATCTGCTTGTAGACTTGGTTGCCTTACATTCTTTTGGCCTACTTCCACATTGTACCAAGTAGGCCAAAAATCGTTTCAAATTTTTCTGCCGCCTTGCAATTTTTTGAAAGCTTTTATCCATCTTCCACATGGCATGGACAAGATGCTTCAATAAAGTCTCTCTCTCTCTCTCTCTCTCTCACTTTATGCGAAGAATGGACTCTTTATCAGGCCCATATAATGTCAACAGAAAGCATAGCCCAAGTTTATAATCTTGAGGCCAATAAACATTTAGACCGAACATGAAAAAGTCCAGGATCCAAAACTTAAAGTAGTCTCATAACTTCAGATCCGTCTTACCAGCCCGGCCCAGGGCTGTCAAGTGCATTCAATTCAATCTGAAACTTAGATTTTTTTAATGAATTAAAATATTTAATTTTTTTTTAATTGATCAGACATTAGTTCAAAACATTTCTTTTGTTCTTAATTGTCAGTCAAATACCTCTATCAAAAAAAAAAAAAGAAAGAAAGAAAGAAAAAGAAAAACATTAGCTTGCTGCAGCTAAATTAATGGGCTTTGCTGAATTCTTACAAATGGTAACCCTAATCTTGTGCGTCTGACTAGGCAGTCAAACTGGAATCCCACGTGGTAAAAATTGTTTTGAGGACATCGGTGTCTATGGAGGCGTAACTGATTCCCATTGACTACAGCCTCTGATTCTGACTTGCACTACGCCGTCCCGTTGATCTGAGCCGTTCGTTATTTCACAGCACTGTCTACGTGGTGCCTGTGTTTTTGAACAAATGATGACGCAACATTAATGCTCAGAATAACGCAATCATCGGACAGCAATGTGCGCAATAATTTGTTCTTATAAAATAGTTGACTAATTTCGTAGACGCAGTAAAAATGTCGGAAGTCTAAGTAATTCCATTTGTGGATCTGTCATACTAAGATTGATCCTTAGGATCTTCATCAATTTGCAAATCAAAAGGTGTTTCACTTCACTAGTGGTAGGTGGCACGTGGCAGTGGTTGACTAAGCTCATCAGAAAAGAAAAGACTAGGCTTACCTTAAAATTTTTCATAAGCTTTTACATTTTTATAAATTCTTGTAGAGCTTATAATATTATAGATGTTTTTTTAAATTAATTAAAGTATTTAGACAAAATAAAATCTTAGAGCTTGTAAAAAGTAACTTTCTTCATAATAATAATAATAATAATATAAGTGCTTGAATAAAATAAGATTTTGAAATTAAACTTATAAAATGTCAACAACCATATAAGATGT
Source organism: Handroanthus guayacan (assembly GCA_014898755.1). Lineage (NCBI taxonomy): Eukaryota > Viridiplantae > Streptophyta > Magnoliopsida > Lamiales > Bignoniaceae > Handroanthus > Handroanthus guayacan. The sequence continues at coordinate 926,607 of JACFYI010000502.1, forward strand.
TAAATTTTCTTTTAAACGTTGACAAACATATTCCATAGTTTCTAAAATGGTATAAGTTAATCAAACATTTTAAAAAGCTTACAAATTCAGCAAATACCGTTGCTAAAAATAGACAAATAAATGAGGGTTCTCAACTCAAATAAGAAGATTTTTATTTTTTATTTTTTTTATAGCAATCAAATAATAAGATCAAATTCGTACCTTGTTCCATATTCGAGGATCAAGAAAGCCCGCACTGACGTTAAACCCCTTAACCAAATAAGCAGCTTTATAATTTTTCCTCTCACATTTCCTCCAATATGCGTCATGAGGCCTCTTATACCATGTCAATGTATTCCCATTGCCAAATTCCTCAACTCCATCAAAATAGAACAAAACGGGTCTTTCACACGGATCCAGTCTCAAGAGTCGGGTATTAAACGTGAATGGATCATTACTCCAAGTTCTCCATGTCAAAAATGTCCGCAATGGGGTGTTTAATTCTTTTGCCCTCACCAAAACTGAGTATAATTGCACTGTGTAGCCCCATGAAATCGAAATTGACCAGTTTCGAGTTAGATCATGGCAGAAACTGTGCTGTAGAGCTCGAGCCGGATCGGATTTGTAGGCACTGATTAGCTTTTTGACAGCGGCAATCCGATTTGTGAATGGGAACAAGGGTTGGACATAATCTAGATGGTGTAGTGAGACGAGAGGTGCCAATGGATGGGCTGAAAGCAGGCCGTATGAGCTTCCTCGTATATCCAACTGTACAAGGTTAGGGATATCAACAAATAAATGGACTCCAAAACGTTAATTAATCTAGTAGTAAAAATGATGATATCTAAATTTGTGGCTACATATTAAGAATGAATTTTATGGCGGTATTATACATGTCACATGTAGTCATTGACATATAAGAGAAACTCGGAGGGGTAGGGGGAGGGGAGTTTGGAAAGTGAGAGGATAGCCTATAAATTGTGGGACGGGATCCACTATTCCAAATGGTGTTTATTCTCCTATTCCATATCTTTAAATACATGCCACTTGTATTAAATATTTCCTTATAAAAATATTTAGTAATAAATGTAACGCATGTGACATGTATTTAAATGTATGTAATTAGAGATGAAACACCGTCTGAAATAGGGGATCCCGTCTGATAAATCATATTAAAAAATCTAACTCTTATATATGAATAAAAAAAACTTGGTATCATTATAGTCTTCCATCAAAGGACTTAAAAAGAAGCACATGACCATTGTTCACTCAGATATACCATATGATGATGCTCAATTTTATCTTTATACTTGAAAGATTGAACTATGTCGAGGCATCACCTGTTTACTAGTTTGGGTTTGTCACATGATCTAGGAAAGGGCTGGATGCAGTCATGTTAGCATATAACTATGTCGTCGTCCACATTTATTATTATAAGGTCAAGCCACAAAGATGTATTGCGTATTCGTTAGTGGGAATTTTATAATGAAAAGCCCCTTCAAAAAAGTGTGAGAAGTCACAATTTGTAAACTACCTAAAAAACTATTTTACGCCACTGCAAAACATCATACCTTAAAAATAAATAGAAAAAAAAAAAAAGAATATTTGGATTCTTAGTTTTAACATAATTACATTCAATCTCTATTATAGTCCATGATATTAATTAACACATAAGAAAGATTCAACACACAGTAATATGATTCAATCATTAAAAAACACACTCGAGACTAAAATTACATACCTGATGAAAACCAAGTTCTTTAGTAACAGGCACACCAATCTCACTCATACAACCCCCAATCTTCTGATCCGACCCGTAAAACTCTGCATACCTATCAATACACCCATCCAAAATCCTCACCAGCTCCGCCGCCAAGGGGTAGCTAATTGCAAACCCGCCGCCGCCATATCCCATCGTATAAGAATGCACAACATCCTGCTCAACACTCTCCGAATTCCCACCAACATAATACATCTCCTTATGATCATACTTATTCAGCACATTCACCAAATTCTCCGTAAAGAAAACCGTGTCGTCATCTCCCATAACGAACCACCTCACGTTTTCTAAACCAAGCTCAAAGCTCTCCTTAACTATCCGGGCTATGCGTACGGCTGACCTCGAGCCGTACCAGCAGGTGTACTTAAACCGAGCCGTGTCAGCCGAGACTTTATACGGCGGTGAAGTTTCGGGCCACCGGTCTGGCTCCTTGTCAAGCCAGACGAAGCCGCGGGTTACGTTCGGCTTCCACCAGAGTTCGCAGAAGTGGCGGCGCCGGCTCCATGTCTTGGCTGAGCCGCCGATGCCGAAAAGAATGTGGGATATGTCTGTTTCCTGGTCTCCTCCGTTATTGGTGAGTTGATTATAAGAAGGGTGGATGCGAATTTCGGGGTAATTAAAGCGCCATTTGGAGCCTGGGAGAGATGAGAAGTAGCAGATAGAAACTACGGCGAAAATGCAGATTGCTAAAAGGCCTCTCATGATATTTGGGCTTAGAAAAGTGAGGTTTTTGCAGGGCATAAAAGGGTCTTTAATGGAGATTTGTGAAGAATTAGGCATCTCTTAATTGTGATTGATATAATTGTGAAAATATTGCGAGATAATATGGGACCTAAGGGAATCGAACCATTCTAGATATTCTGTTTTAATTTTTGTTCCATCTTTTACTCGATTGTACAAATACGTGTCAAATGTATGCAATATTCCTGATCTGTGTTTTTATAAGAAAAGATTGATTACACTTAATACGTATTTAAAACAAAGAAATTTAGAATAGATGCTCCCAATCGAAATACAACAGGTGTTACTTGTTAGGCAGCAATGGGAGTAAAGGAAAATTAAAGTTGGTAGTTGAGTGATTGCCTTCTTTTTCGGCATTTGAATCAATTCTGTGCGAAAAAGTGCATGTGAAATTTAGAGATCGGACGGACACATGCTGATGATTTGTCTAAACTTGAGAGGTTGAGTTGACATTTGTCTTTGATTTTCAATTTTGTGGGGCATGCAAATTTGTTGCTGGATCTCCTTTGCTCGTTTTTGTTTTTGTTTCTTTCTTTTTTTGTTTTTGTTTTTATTTTTGTTCTCCTTTTCTTTTGGCAGAAAAAATCTCCTAACATTCATTGGGGGGCGGCAAACATGAATATAAATGTTGTATTCACCGCCTGAACGAAAAAAAGGGGGAAAAGAAAAGGAAAAAACAACAACAATATAACATTGTAAGATGGTCCAAAATGAAGTTAACGCCGGGCTGTAAGTGCAATGCAATCATATACTCAGTTATCAATTTTTGTTGTGTCTTACTCAAGACAAAATGTAACCGCCAAGCATACATTAGGAGCACAATCACTGACAAAAACTATAATAGTATGAGTGATAAAAAATAAAATATTAAAACAAACAAAAAATTAAGTGAAAATATAAAAAAAATCACTAATTCTATATAAATAGTAATAAAAAATTATATTTTGTCACGAAAAAAAAAAGAGATTTTAGAAACTCAATAGTGATAACATTGTGTTTATATTGTTACAATTAACAATTAGTGACACATATTTAGTAATAATAAAAATTTTGTTATTAAATTATAGTGAAAATTTTTGTTGTTACTAGATTGTCTTTATATATGTGTCACTAATTGTTTATAGTAACAATTTAAAACATCACCTTTTATCAAAATGAGCTATACTGTGACAATATACCAAAAACATATAATACAAAATAAAAGTCATTATTACTTAATACCTATTATTAGTAACAATTTTTATATTGTCACACATTTTTTTGTCACTCATATTAGATGTTTTTTTCTTGGTAGTGTGTTATTAATGTAAAAATCGTCCTAATAATAGTGTTTATTATTTTGTTAGAACATAGCTTAATAGTGACAATAACTAGTGTCTTAAATCATTATTATTAACAATTAGTAATACATTTAAACTGACAAGTTAAATGTCATTGATATTGTCACTTGATTAATTATCACTACAATGTAATGATATAAACACATATATTTGTTATTGTTAAGTTAATTAAAATTATTATGTAAAAAAAAATAAAATTTTAGTCACTTTTATATAATATCAGGGATAAATTTTATCTTACTACTTAATACATTGCCAATGATTTTTCTATTCTCGTGGTGTGTCCAGCCCAATGCCTAAACCCCTTCTGTTTCGATTAGGGCTTCGACTCATTAGCAAGAAATAAATTGCAATTGTAATAGAAAAGGGCTGTACTTTGACAGAAAATTGAGCATGGACAGGCTTGATTAATCTACACATTCTAATTATATGCATGTGCAGCACTATCGAACGATAAATTGACATTTTTACATTTTCTTCAACTAAATAATAACGATATTAATTATGTTTCTATAAACTCTTGGTTCCATATATGGTTTAACAATATTTCACGATGTATTACAAGAGAAAAGAATTAGTGATCTTAATTTATTAACTAATAATTTGAAAGTTTTACTAATTATAACATATTACTTTTTGTTAATTGTATTATTCATTTTTATACTATTTACAATGACAAATATTACACTCAAGTTGTCCGGTGTGCTTTCTTATATAAATAATAGAGATATTAATCAGTAATACATGTATAGCAAAAATCTTATCGTACATTATAATTTGATCAAATTATATATATTTACACAAGTATCATTAGAAATTAATGATGATCATAATATAAAAAATTTGTTCGTAACACTATTAAGTCAGTATTATGATAGAATAAAGCTTTCTATCATGTTACAAAAAGTTATTATGACAACAAAATATTACTTTTCAAATAGATACGTTTGACATATACATTACAAAGTTAATCTAAATAAACTTTATTTTCATACGAAAACAATTAATAAAAGAACATGTATTCATTTTCATACACATACAAAATTGTAAAAATGAAAAATAAGAGTAAAATCAAATATATATGTAGGCCCTAACTTTTCAAGAATAAGAACAAATACATCTCTTTCTGAACAATTAAATACTGAAGGCTAGCACGCTTAAGTAGTAATATCTGCTAGTTAAATTAAGAAACTAGAACTTAATAGATTTTTGTTGATAAATTTTCTTGCAAATTATCTCATTTAGAAGTTAAAATTTTTAAAAAAGGACAAATATCAAATGCTTAATATTTTCAAAACCTCATTACGTATTCTTTTTCTGAAATCTAAAACACAATTCTTTTTTTTTTTTAAAAAAAAAATCAATTAAATTATAGCTATATGCGATAGTACTTATAAAACAAACTTGTCTTGTATCTTATTGTCTTGTTCAGGATGACAATCTTATAAATATATATTAAGCCTTCAGGATTTCTTTTATCCCTTTGCAATCTTCAATGCAAGTTTTTCTTGAGAATTTTTTTGAAGCCATAAATTAATAATGTTGGAAATTTTAAAATATAAACAGGTATCATGAAAAGATAACGGAATTGGATTTCTTGAAAAATCGTGGGATTAATATTGTGTTTGCTCTCGCACCATGACTATGCAAAATTTCCATGTTTCACTCGTAAAAGTTAATTATCCTAATAACTGATAATTATTTAATTAATTAAAAATTACAGGAAGCTCACGCAAATGCCTATCTAAAATTAATCTTATTAACTAATTACTAAGATTCGACACAACTTAGCATATGCAGCTGATAATGAATCTGTATGAGTCACTAGAGGCAAAAACTTTTTCTCAATAGGTATTTTATTTCCTATACATGTTTCACGAATATATTTCAAGTGTACTGACTCATACGCAAACAAGTATTTTCATAAAAGTGTTTGATACACTTGACATATATTCATGAAATTCAAAATTTTAACCGATACAAAGATATTTATAAATTTGTAAAATAAAATTAGAAAGAACTAACCATATATATAAATATCTTGTTTCCGCCGATCATGCACTTGAAGCTATAGCTTCTTGAAATATTTATACTCTGTTATCGACCCATAAATTAAAGCATGATCAATTCTCCAACTATGGCTTTGACTTTGCATCATGCGGCTCAGGTCCTAATCGAAGTTCAAGGTCTAATTCACCATGTCCCAACTCCACTTTTGATCTGTCTTCTACATGTTTGTCAAAAGTCCCACCTTCTTCTTCTTTTTCCCGATCACCCCTTTTCATCGACGGCCCCTCTGCAAACAACGGCAGGCTCTCTATCAAGTTCTCTTTCATGATCTGAAGGTTGTCGGGTTCTTCATCAGAGCACTGCTTTTTTGTTTCATTTTCCATTTCGCTTGTAGAAGACTTCTCCGGAGGACTAGCTTCACAATCCGAGCTACTCTTGATTTCCAAAGAGAGCAAATTATCACACGAAAATTCTCTGAGTTTGGCCCTGTCTTTCCTGTGGATGTTCATGTGTCCTCCTAATGCTTGCGCGTTTGAGAAACCTCGCTTACAGAAGGCGCATCTGTAGGACCTCGTCTGGACAGAATTTTGCGTGAAATCATCGCTCGATATAATCATTTGACTGGATGTATCGACGCCCGAGGATGAGGGATCGATGTTCATTGCAAGATGATGAAGAACATTCATGAAGAGAGATTGATAAAAGAGTTGAGACTTGAGAATTGAGGTTTTTAATTTAATTTTAGGACAAATTAAATTATAGTTAGAGATAGTCAAATGGTCGGTTGGTACTAATTTTTTTTTTGTTTGTTTTGTTTTATGTTTGGTCGAAAACTATACATGTATATGGCAGGCGTGCTTAAACTTTGATATAGATAATATGTGGAATAATTGAATAAGCTAATATGGTGCTGTTTATTAAATTAAGGGCTTGTGATAGGTGGCCGGAATATTTTCCAAATATTGCCTTTAAATATGTAGTTCTGCGCATGTTCTAAAGGAGGTCCTTCCAGACTTCAACAATAAAAATATAAGGACAATACGTGAACATCCATGATGTTTAGCTTAATTATGATAGTGTTTCTTGCATTTTGAAAAATATTGATGATAAATATGACATGGTATAACGGTGATTTGAGAAATTACAATATATACACTAATTCCCCCAATCACAAGGGTTTATATTGTAATTTATCAGCCTACAACTACTGCTTCATTAAGTATTCCTAACAGAAGGGGTTCTTATTGTAATTTCTCAAAAGACAAAAGATGTCATTTAATTAAGTCAAGCATAAGGGGTTTTGAAATAATTATCCCAAAATTATATCATAAAATTTCAAAGGGGTAAGGCAATCCATCCAAGAATAATTAAAAAAATCCAAAGGATAAAATAAATAATTAGAATTTAAAAAAAAATAGTAAAATCACAAAGTAAGGGTGGCCTTACCAGAGTGTGACAATTAATGATAATAATGAAGGAAAAACCCAATTTAAGTTAATTAAACAAATGTTTATCAATAATTAATTCAGTTTTGGTCTACCTCAGCTGTTTCTAGTTAATCACATAAAAACTAATTGATAATCTGAACTTGAAGTACATAAACTACGGAATTAGAATTCAGGAACTGTTCAGGTGGGCTGAACCAATGCCCGCATGGAGAACTAGTATAATTTTCAACGCTATTTTTTAAGATGTATTAATTAAATTAATCGAATTGTCTTGTAATGCTTTTGTCAATCATTAATTAATTAAGCTTAAATATTAATTACCAGAAAATTAAGTCAGCTCCTCTTTTTTATTCTTCAAATTTTTCCCTTTTTATTTTTTCTTTTTTTTGTGAGCTTTCTTATGCTCTAACGTTAGCGTCCTGTTTGGGGGACAAGAAACGAATTAAAAAGCATTTTCTTAACTAAACGTAGGTCTATCACGTCCGGACCACCGTGGTTCTTCCTGATGAATCACTTATCTATTTGCAACACGCATTTATTTTCCTTTTTAAAAGAAACTCCGTAATTAAAAGTCTGTTCAAATTAGTTGTACCATGTTTACATGGTAAAATATAAACTGAAATAAAAGAAAATTGATGATAAAACTAAGTTTTTAATTAATATTATTGTAAACTTTGAGAAATAAGACAAGGGCCAAGGCCAGATTCGAAAATGTAGTTTGGTTTATAAAATTTTAATTTAATTTTATTTGGTGATCTTTAGCTGTGAGATATAACAGATTTCTTTTTCAAGTTTTTTTGCACTCAACAGAAAATTCTATCTTTTTTAAAGTAACATAAAAATCCTGTGTAAGAATTGATATTCTTACTGCCTCTATCATCACTTTCAACGTTATCAGCCCTACGTAATGACAATAATATTCTGTATGAATATTATTTGATCACATGTTACATTTTTGAACTTTACGATCTTGTATTTTATCTAATTGAAAAAAACAACCTCTTTTTTTTTTTTTTTTCTTTTTAGATTAGCATAAAAATCATATGTACAAAATCAATACCCGCGTATAGCTCCCTGCTGTGACTTTAACCTAAACAACTCTATTGCCAATTTACATTAGAGAAGCTTTATTGCCAATTTTACGCAACGGATGATCTTTTTTGCCAATTTTATATAAAACAAGGAGCTACTCATATCATATATACTTATGCCTGGGGGGTTAAATTGGATAATTTATCACTGAAAAAGCAGCAAAATGCCGTCACCCATTCTGACATTCAAAATGTATGAATGCTCAAAACTCGAAGAAGAGAAAGAAAGAGATAGAAAGAGCTTTCGAAATGAAGCGTGCTACCTCTCATTTTGGTCTAGGATTCTTCTTCTTCGTAGGTCATTTGTGGCATGCGGGAAGGGCTATGCAGCTGCAGCAGGATTTGAAAAAGAAATTGATTGTGATTTTGAACCTATTCTTTCCATGACCCTCTTAATTTTCACAGTTGCATTTCAAGTGCGTGAGGTGAACTGTTGAGGCAAAAGGCATTTGTACTAATTAGAAATTCCATAAATGGGATCCGATTAATATTTGATAGCGTTTGTTTTGACAATTAAATATTACACATGCTGTGCTTGCAAAAAGCCTTTTCTTTCTCACACGTTCGTTTATCAAGTTAGGAAATATAAATTTCCAATACTGTTTATTTATACCAATTAGATTGCATAAGCATGTGATGTTCAAATGTATCATTATTAATTAGTATCAACAAAACTAAAAAATATTACAAAAGTTTACAAAGAAACTAAATAATTATGAAACTGGACGCATACATACTTAAAGTTACATTGTGTAATTTTAAGATAATATTTGCTATTGAAACTTGACCTTTTCTTCCCTCTTATTTTAAGTTCTGTATAGTTACATGATATTAAAGGTGGCCGCCGTTTAGAGGACGGGCGCCCATCAACCACGAAGGCCGAGGCGGCAGCCTGTGATGTGTAGCCTGTGATGTGTTTAACCGGGTTGGATGATTAATACTAAGGGATAATTACCTCGTCATCCTCGAGGCTTGGCATATAATTATGAAAACACCTCTTGAGATTTGGATAATTATCATTACACCTAATTTAGTGTGATGCATAATTATAACTACGCCCTCTGAATTTATATATGTATAATTATAATTATACCCTCTTGTCTAGTTGGGGGTCTATTTTCCATCTTTTAGGATTTTTAAAAGATATATATATAATTGTAATAATTCAATAGGTGAAATTCAAGGAATATTTTGATAATGATATCAAATTTCCAGGGATGCCGAGGTAATTATTCTAAATACTATATTGTATTAGTTTTAAGCAATGACGTCTCGAAGGTGTGGACACACAGGCAAGACAAAAGAAAATACAAGACTAGATGACACGCACAGACATATATAAACGCACAGAAAGCTTGTTTTAATTAGCTTATAGAAGCATGAATTAATCAAAATCTAAAGGATGGAATATGATAATTAAACTAAACATATGCACACACAAAGAAAAGTGAAACATTAGGGGACCTGGATTGGCGTATATATATATTGCTGGGTAATTAACTTTAGTTATATTTTTATTCATGAGGATCGCATAAGATAATATCTCATGTTCATGTCTGCTAATGGATTTAGGCATGCAGCTATGAAAATAAAAATCAAGTGTCTCTTTACACATGCGTTTCACTACAAAAAAGCATGCATGCACTCCCTTTATTAATGTAAAATTTTACCATAGTTATAATGAGATTTATAGCTAACATTGTTATGGTGGATTTTCTATAACAAATTCATTAACATATGCCTAACTATTGATTAAACTTGTAATACATTAAAGTATGGCATAAAACTAACTTTTCTTATGAAATTTCCATCAAAGACCAAAAAATTATTATTGTGAAAATTTATTAAAAGTTTGTCACAATTACATCATCCTTCAGTATTCCATTATAAACCCATCACAAATATTGTTTATCTATAATGAATCCTATTTGTTACAAGTTTTCTAGAATTTTCCTATTGTGTTAATTGAAGGGTTATTGTGTCTCAAAATTTATTTCACATCAAATTACTAGAAAGTCTTCAATTAATTTATAATTTAATTATAAGTTGTTTTCCTTCTCTTATCTGTACACTAAAATTCCTTTTGATAAGTACAAAACTCTCACTAGAAGTATCTTCAAGATAAACTAAAAAGTTAAGATAATAATATAAAAGCGTTAAAGTCATTGATGTCTGACGATTGTAAAATACATAATTAATTAGAATTTTGCAGCGACTTGCCTTGATTCGATTTTACATGGGTAAGAAAAATAAATACATCCCCAGCTTGATGTTACACAAACCGACTATTTCATCATCATTGAGTAAAAGACACCAAGTCGCTAATTAAAGAATTAATTTGAAAGCGCACACGGACGGTGAAAAACATTGATTGATGATCATAGTCATAAACATGCGTTTGGTCGTATTCCTAGATGACCTCACCCAGCATGTGAGGTAGCTTGGGATAAGTTTTAACTTATAAAATTACTTTTGTCTTTTTTCCTTTTTTCTAACCAAAAGACTATAATTTAAAGAACTTGAATATAAAAATATTAGTTTCAAATTAAAATAAGCTGAAAACTATCTAGGGTTTTTTGTGTAATTACTTTAGTTAGAACCCTTTGACGTGGTAAATTACGCCATGTCTAAGCCTCAATCATACAAGACTTGCAAGGTTAGCTTAATTTGTTGAGTGGAAAAATATTTTATTTTGGTCTATGAGTTCTTTTAATTATTTTATCAATATCATTTCATTTATGATCTTCCTATTGATCCATGATTCTAAAAATTTCATTCAATATGTATCAAATTGAAATATATAAGGAAACTCGAAAATCAATTAGAACATTTGATCTTATAACTTATAGGGCATTTGGCTAAACTTGTAGTAGAAACTTTTCTTTCTTTTTTTTTTTTTTATTTTTTTAGATTGGGTCTGTTGGGGTAGTAGGGGTGAGGAATCAATATTAAAGTATTGAACCCTGTATTAAATATAGTGTTTCATACCCTATTCTGTATCATAAATATATGTCAGTATATTAAATCTCTTTATAAATACACAGGGTTGTGAATATCACACACTTCATATAAATCCGTGCAATGAAATAGGAGATGAAACATGAATTGAAATAAGGAATGCAAAGTGCTATGAGTATGGAGAAGCATTGCCAATACTTCATCCAAAAGGCGGAGGCCTGCAAGAAGCACCTTATAAAGCACTTGAAGTGTTTGAATAAAACAAGATTTTGAAACTCATATTATGTACTTAATAATGACAATTAATTGGTAATTAATATGTTTAAAATTAAAGCATGCTGAAATTTTAAAAATAAGTTAGAAACTTCTTACTTTTTTT
>JACFYI010000502.1:945858-994011 GCA_014898755.1 Handroanthus guayacan
GATTTAATGCAATTGTTTCTTTCCCAAGAAAAGGAATCTTAAAGTCATTTCTATAACAATATATAATTTTTTATCAGTGTTGCTTATATAAAATTAATGACAGTTTTTACATTATCACTCAATTTTTTGTCACCCATGGTATATTCATTTCCAATGGCATTAATTATAATTAGATTATTAAACCACTTGACTGATTATGTATCTGATATGATTTGTCTTAAACCACATCGACTAATCAAACTATAAGGTTTTGAATCTTAACTTACAAATTTCTGACAACGCACATATTAATGTTTAATTTGTGTACTTATCAAACTTGAACTCATAATTTAATTAATTCACATGCACAAGCTTAATTTATGTTCGCCAGACTAGGATACATCTATATGTGTGGTATTACAATCAAACCCTTGGCCTGAAAACAAATTAGCTTTAATTAAACAAATGATTTCCAGGCTGGTTAAGATGATACTGAATCCAACACGCGCCACTTAATGGAAGCATCATGCTGGAATGCACATGCCAAGAACAATTAGAAACCGAAATCTTAATTAATTTTGCATGACGTTCAGAATTAACACACAATTTCTCACGCATGGCAAAAATGTAAAATAGGCATCTTTAACTAGTTCAGAAGGTGTTTGGTTAAGTATGTTTGGAAAAATTTATAAATTATACATTAGATAAGATCCAAAATATATATATATATATATATTGAAAAATCTGACAGTGGCTCACTGGTAATGTGTCTTATGCTAAGTGTCAACTGACATGGGCATAGTGTATCTTACGGTGAGGACGAAACAACGTAAAATTGGTGTAAGTTACAAGACTAAAATTGTTAAATCAATACATACAAGATTAAAAGTGAAAAATGGTATAGTTATAAGATCAAAAATATAGTTTTCTCATACATTTTAAGTTGAGGTTTCTTTCTTATTTTGGATGAAAATGGACCTTGAACCTACTTCAACCCTAAGAACTAACTTGTGAGGTATGGATTATTATACAAGACCATATAAAGAGACTACAACTTTTACATTTTACCAATATGGAATTCTAACATTTTTAAATATAAGTTTGAATTATTTATATGTTAGTAATAATAATAATTTTAAAAGTAATATAGTAAACTATAACATATTAAACTTAGAATTTTATAACTCATCTCTGAATTTTATCAAATAATATTTTAAGATATTATAAGTTCATAGAAATAAGAAAAAATTATAAATTTTCGACTCGACTACTTCATAGCACATATGTTCAAAGCACATTGCATGCCATGGAACATGAAGTCATATATTTCAAGCCAAATAAGTAATGGGTTTCTAACAATACTCTTTCTTAAGCTCTTCTTTTTTCAAGCTAAAGATGTGGAAGTCGTTTATATATAGAGCATGATTTATGCTTTAGGTGGTGTTTGCAATAGCTTATGTAAAAGCATAATCATTTACTTTTGCTAAAAGTTAAAAAAGTTATATTATAATCAAAAGTACGTGGTATTTGGAAATCATTAAAATAATTTGCTGTAAGTCAATAAAATGTTGTAGTGTTTGGAATTAGAATCACTTATTTTAATGAAAAATAGCTTACAACACCCATAAGCAGCCCCAAGGTTACTTATGAGATTATAGCTTATTTTTAATTATTTTTAGAGAAACTGACCACAGAAGTTAATTTCCAAACACTAAAAAAGTGCTTTAAGCAGTTTATAATCACATAAGTGATTATCATAAGCAGTTGCAAACACCCCATAATGATGAATCTTTTAATTTGCAAGCCCTTAAATAACTGAACTTTCAAATTATAACAATTTTAAAATCAGCGTGTTTTTGGTGCCTTTGGCCCTTAAATAACGCAAGAATGCTTCTAAAATTCTTCCTTAATTTGATACAAGTAACAAGAATTAATGTTGTCGATTTGCTTGAATTAATAGTTGATAAGGAAGTTCTCTTTTTTTCTTTTAATTTATTTTTTATATTCATCAACTTTAAACTACACGGCAAAAATGGAGTCATCAGGCGCTTACATATTTTTTTTTTGGGAAGAAAGCACGGGCATTTTGGACTTTTGCAACGACTTATTCTTTGGCAGGTCACATAACTTTTTGTAATAATATCACCTTAATAAAACCATTTTTTCAATTGGTAAATCAAAATTTATTTCATATTTAACCGTTGTTAGCATTATATTAATTCAGCGCCATTTATTTTAATTCCTCTTTCAGCATGTATTAGGAAGACGGCAGCTTAATCTAAACTATTATGATCGATCCCCAAAGATAATTCTAAACTAATTGAATTTGTGTATTGCGTTAAAAGCTGTTTATTTTCGAGTTTTGGGCAGTACAAACAAAAATTAAATTAAGTAGAAGCCCCAATTAAGGGCTTGTACAAGGTTCCCACGAGGGGAAGAAAGGAGGGTGTAGGAGTTTCATTGTGATATTAATTATTCTTTTCACTAATATTCATGGTGGCAATTTTAACCTTAAAAGCCTCTCAAAGGATGAGAAAGTGCAAATAAGTTATAATAGATCTCAAAGCCATTGGTCGGATCTTTTGACATAGGAAAAATTTTTATGTCATCATTAGCAAAAGAAGACTTCCTTGTAAGTACTATACATGTAAATAGGCTAACACGTCCGCGTTAACATAATTGTTAAATTATTAATACAAACGTATCCAAATTGTTAAATCCGTAATATAGGGTTTGGTTGCTTCAGGGAAACATTGCTTGAAATTTGTCGCCTTTAGCTGCATCCTTGACTTAAACTCATGTTTCTTTCCCTTCATTTATATTCTTGATTCCTTTTTGCTTCAGACAGAATTCAAGAAAAAAAGAAGAAGAAAGAAAAGACCAAAGAACATATAGCTAGCTTTGAAAATACTAAATATTTTCCCTCTTAATAAAAAAAATTAGATTTTATATTTTTAAGTAGTAATTAAATAATCAAAGCATATCATCTGCCACGAAAAAAATAGGTGTACCAAAGAATGGGGTTTTCAAATTAATTAGAGATTATATAAATTAAGTAGTCAAGATTAGTCGTCGAGTACACGGAAATCCAAAAGATAAGACGCAACGTAGACAGCCCAATTTTGTGCTCACACAGGGCATATTAAGAGTAATTTTTGTCCTTAATTTTAATATTATGCTGAAGATTGTCTCTATTAAGACATTCTACTTAACACGCATGTCCTCATTCGCAACTTGTCAGAATTAAAAATAAATGGACCCAAGAGACTTTAGCACATACATAACGACACATATAAAAAGACAGTCTTAAAATCAATAATAATTAATTAGGACTGTGAGATCAAATTTGACAAAATCTTAACTTGAATTTTGTGTGAGGTGACACTGGTTGATTAGATGTTATAAATTAGAAATTTCTCTCAAAATTAAACATTGCAGTCTTAATCTTTGCTTTCTCTAATGAATAACATAAGCTATCATTGTACAAATTATTAATTAATTAACCTTAGTGCCTACTGTAGCGTAACTACTTTACTTAGACCAGCATAGTAGTTAGCAATTAATATTTAATAATCCTAGCTAAACATCGTCAACATCTAAAGATTTTAAGAGATTAGAAGAAATGTGTCGGTAAATTAATTGCAACAATAGAATATTTTTTATTCTATTTTATTATTTTATTAATGGTGGAGACAAATTTAGGTGAAACGGATCAAATGTGTCGTGCTTCTAAATTAGTTGATCGAGCTTAATTTATTAAATGATGTGAAGGTTTTCACTCTTTTCTTTCAAGGACAATTAAAAAGTTTTGTGTCCAAATCTCGCCATTACTTAATTCATTAAAAGAATTCACAAATTAAGAGAGAGAGATCTAGAGAGAGAGAGAGGGAGAGAGAGAGAGAGAGAGATTTCACATAGTAAATATTAAATATTATTTTAACTCTTAAATGTAGTAGTAGATTTAATCAATATATATACATAGGTTTTGTTAGTCATTGTATGTGATCTTGATTTTAGATATAGTTTTTCAAAAAAATAAAAATAAAATAAGAAAAGAACTCTAAAATTTTATATATAATTATTTAGCACAAGCGAACAAGGAAATACTAGTAAATTAGCATTCACTGCACACTGAATGCATGTGTATAAAATAATAAACATATATTTCATATATATAAAAATATAATGCACACTTGATTTGTGTCTATATATTTTATATATAGCTATTTCATAATTAGAATATGATCAATATATTTTATATATACTTGTATATATACATAATTTGATATAAATAAATAAATTAGTGAGAATGGTTATTATGGTAAATTAGTATCAAGAGATTTTTTAAGCATGATACATGAAAATATACCATTAAAATAATTACATTTGGTCTCTCACATTTTATATACAGAATAGGTAACAACCAAATATATAATCATTAAGTAATTCTATATAGGGCCTGGGCTAGGCTTTGGACAAAGTCATGAAGTCTTTAAACCATCCCCCCTTTTTCCTACTGACGGTAGCATTTTAGAACCAAAACTGTAGTCTAAAATAAAGCCCACCGCCTTCAAATTCAAAAGACGAGTCTCCCCTCTGGGCTATAAGCCCAAATCCACAATCCGCTAGACGAATACAAAACACGCCCTTGAAAGTCCAAATTCCAATTAATTGGGTGTCTGGGATATTTAGCAGCTTTTAAAAACAAGTTATAAGATATTTAAGAATTTATAATATATCATGAAGTGTTTTGAAAAGTTTTTCAAAAAAAGATCTTATAAGTTCTTAAAATGAGGTATAGGAATCTTATAAACTTTTTAATAAAAAGTAAAGAGTTTTTAACTTATTTTTAAAGTGTTAACATATACTGATAAACATTTAATTTCCTCAATATTAATTACGAAAATGTCATTATTAGTATCTCATAAGTTCAAACATTACAATACTATCTTCACTGACAGAAAAATCTATCACAAATCTAATGAAATTAATCACAAATATGGGTTCATGATGGATTTTGTGTCTTGTTATAGATTAGCTCTACAATGGAATTGAAATTTATCATAAAATTAAGTTTTATGATAAAATTTTTCATCACAAACTAAAAAATAATTATAGAAATTTATTACAAGTTCATCTATTTTGCTTCTTTTTCATTTTGTTTTAAATTCGATAGTAATCCGTCGCAAACCATCACAATTATCATCTACATGTGATGAAATTTTTTCTATCCCAAATTTTTCATCAGTGAAGGAATATTTTCTTATGGTATTAAAATTCAAATACTTTAATAATTTATTTTTAAAATAAGATTAATATCTTATAAGTTCTAAAAATATTTTATAAAATGATTCAAATAAGCCATGCGAAATACCCTCTAAATGTCAACTTCAATAGTAAGTAAGATGGAACGTATTTTTCAGTGGGACAATAAATTTATATAAATTCTTGTTACTATGTAAACGAGTAGTGCCAATTTTCTAACGTCATTGTGCTGAAAGTCTACACTTCACATAGGTTGGAAAGCCAACCCAGCTGTCAATTGCGAACAAACTTATGTCAAGGCCTTCAATAAATAAATTAAACATATAGTTTTATGTTGATTATATTTAAAACTAATCGTCGATCAAGATATCATTATATATATTACTAATTATTAATAATAACAACTTAAATATTTTATAAGTGATGATGACTTAGATTCATCGCCAACATAAAGGCCCGACTGTATTGAGATATTGTCACACATTACTCATCTAGGGAATTTTATTACAAAAAAATACCTCAAAAAACAAGAAAGGAAACTCAGTATATCAACTGTCTCTAAATTCTTTGATTCTCCCAAACAACACTAGGTATCATTATATATATTATTAATTATTAATAATGACAGCTTAAATATTTTATAAGTGATGATGACTTAGATTTATCGCCAAGATAAAGGCCCGACTATATTGAGATATTGTCACACATTACTCATCTAGGGAATTTTATTACAAAAAAATACCTCAAAAAACAAGAAAGGAAACTCAGTATATCAACTGTCTCTAAATTCCTTGATTCTCCCAAACAACACTAGGTATTATTATATATATTACTAATTATTAATAATGACAACTTAAATATTTTATAAGTGATGATGACTTAGATTTATCGCCAATATAAAGGCCCGATTGTATTGAGATATTGTCACACATTACTCATCTAGGGAATTTTGTTACAAAAAGATACCTCAAAAAACAAGAAAGAAAACTCAGTATATCAACTATCTCTAAATTCCTTGATTCTCCCAAACAACACTAGGTATCATTATATATATTACTAATTATTAATAATAACAACTTAAATATTTTATAAATGATGATGACTTAGATTCATCGCCAACATAAAGGCCCGACTGTATTGAAATATTATTACACATTACTCATCTAGCGAATTTTGTTACAAAAAGATACCTCAAAAAACAAGAAAGGAAACTCAGTATATCAACTATCTCTAAATTTCTTGATTCTCTCAAACAACACTAAGTATCATTAATGTTTACTATAGCTTAGTAACAATTGGAATATCAACTCGATCTTATTACTATTTACGAACTATTGTCAAAAAAAATAAAAAAAAAAATATGAAAACTTTTACGTCCATCTTATGAAAATGAAAAATTAAATGACTAAGAATTGGTAGAATAAAAAATTGAAAATGAAAAAAAAAAATGCCGAAGAATCATAAAGAGGTCACCACAAACAAATAGAGGGGCTAGGCGCCTAGGCAATTATTGTTAATCCATCAAGCAAGTATATTTAATTAAGTGTGATTGAAAAGCATGTTGGAAGTTGCATCGCATATGATATATCACACTTTTAAGATTCATAAAAAAACATGTTTCTTGCTTTGGTTTTATCCACATTTCTGACATTCGCTGAACAATTCTAGAATATCACAACTGTTCAAATCAAAAGGTTAACAATGTTCTTTCTTTTTTCTTTTTCTTTTTTCTTTTTTTTCTCTATCATGTAAATAAATAAATTGCCAAACCACTTAAATACTCCATTAGAATATCTTACGCACTCCTTTAAGTTTAGTTAAATTATATACAAGTCTAAAACAAATTGCTCAAATAATGGAATAATTAACGAACTTATTCTTTGTAGATTTGGGTTTATTTAATTTGTATAAATTAGTGACATATACGATTATAAGCATGGGGTAATTTTAATTGATAGTTCACAATCATTATAGTCAAACCTTAAAAGCTATTCAGACTTAATTTACATTTAATTACTTATTCTTGATCTTTAAAATCTTGTTTAGTTTCTTTTCTTTCTTTCTTGTTCATTGCATTGTCGATGAAGTACTCTAGTTTAAAAACATTATCAAGACTTAGAATTTTGAGATTCTTTTGCTTGAATGGCAACAAGATAAAGGTTTGATCAATTTATTGAAAAAAAATTTATTATTTGAAAAATTATGATAATACCCCTATTATTATGATATTAACAAGGATTTACTTATAATATACCATTCAATATGTTAGGTTTTCATCGAACCTAATTATATAATACTAGACAAACTCTATTTAAGCCTTCCATGAACTAAATAACAAAAAGGGAGTTTACGCTTTTTCAAGTCACACAAAGTATTTCTATAAGTAGGTCAAATATTAGGAGATATTAAGATTTTATCCCAACATAATACGTGGACATTTAATTATATTTATATTTAATCACCCGATAAATCCAACATCTTAACAACTTCACCCTGTACTTAAATTATGACTAAACAACATCTAGTTTATTTTTTAACAAAAAAATAGCCCAAAAGCTAAAAAGTATGCTATAAATATCATCTAAGCAACCGCCACTCACTTCTAAGCTCTCTACACCAACTCTTCCAGAATATACCAAAAACGCTAAGCTGAAGAAGGCTGCAGAAATAATCTAAAAGCTATGGAAAGAAAACAGCAGAATTTGAGCAGAGAACAAAGATGGACTCTCCAAGGAATGACAGCACTTGTCACCGGTGGTACCAAAGGAATAGGGTATTAATTAATTAATTTTTACTATTACTAATTACTCTCCTAATTATTAATTATATTATTTCCTTCATAATTAAGGTGTTAATCCTATTCTTTGTGTGTGATTATATTTTAGATACGCCATAGTTGAAGAGCTTGCTGGATTTGGAGCCACGATTTATACGTGTTCAAGAAACCAAACAGAACTTAATGAACGGCTTGAAGAATGGGAAGCAAAAGGGTTTAAAGTGAAGGGTTCTGCGTGCGACTTATCTTCAAGAACACAAAGAGAGGAGCTTATGAAAAATGTTTCTTCAGCTTTTGATGGAAAGCTAAATATTCTAGTAAGTATTTAATTAATTACACGATTTTTAATTATTTGAGATGGTTACCTTTTTCGTTCTTTGTTGGTCGGAAAATAATCATTTTCATCACATGTTTGGTGAAGGGTTTAACGTTAAAATGCGACATGTAAGGATATGGCACACGCTTTTGGTTCAGCGATTGTTAAAAGTGGAAAATATTCTAGGTTTAGTTTGGCTGCATTTAAATTATTCACAAAGGGAATGAAGATTTTGATGCAAACAATAATGAAAAGGATCTATAGAAGGAATGAAGTGAAATTTGGATTAGAATTTAAAGGAGGATGAATACTTCAAACACCTCTTGAGGTTTGGTGATGATCTAGTTACGGATTGAAGTACTTCATGTGGTTAATTTGAAAAATTATATTAACATTTCTTATCCTTAGTTCATTGACAAAAAATTTAACGGAGGAGCATGTAAAACATTATGGTTAAACCCCTGAAAATTCAATATACAGACTAAGACATTATAATTAAGTAAATTTCCTTTGTTAATCTAATATGCATATTTGAGTTTTTAGGGGTCGAATTATAATGTTATGTAGGCTCAGTTGACATTTTCATCTGCTAAACTAACGACAAATAATGTTATCATTTTTCAAAAATATAGATAATATAATTTTCATAATTAGATGAAACATATATGAGGGCGGTTGAGGTAATTGTCCCTCTAGTTAAAGAATTGATTGATACTTTAGTTTCGATTCTACTATTTATATTATATTTTATTTTAATCATTTACAAAATATATATATCTAAATAAGTGGCATCTGATTGGGGGCAGTAACAGCTCCCGACGGGATGTTTTTTGTTGACCCGTCCTTAAATTTATTGTCTTAGTTTCTATCTTCGGAGAAATAATTGCACTGAAACGCCTTCTGAATGATGTAAATACGCATATATGTATATGTCATAGGTGATATTACATGTACATGTTAGAAAACAATGAATTGATTATGAGGCTAGAGTAACATATTAATTAAAGCATAAAATACCAGATTAATGAAACTTAATTAATAATACTGTCATAATATTTGTCGACCCACAAGAAACCAAATTATGAATAAATTATTTTTGGGAGAAAAATTAATTTATAGATGACTTCAGCCAGCCAGTTTAATTATTGACGATTACTCTCTTAAATAAGTCAAAAATAGGTGACTTCATTTGTAGCTGTCTGTCTAGCGATATGTATTTTCCAATTTCATCGTCATTCCTGTCGTAATCAGTAATCCTAAGTGTATAAGAAAATTATAATCTGTCATCAATGTTATATATAGAAGACAATGGTTTACACGCAATCTTGGGTAATCAATCCTATAATATTTTAAGGCAGCTATATAGCCTCCAAATCTGTGGACGATCATCAACAAGTTAATTAATGAGGTGATTTTTGTAATTATGTGATTAATTAATGTGATTATAAGAGTGTTTGTTGAGCTAGCTCATGATAAATTTTTAATATGAGAATTATTTAGTTCCCCTGGAGTTTTAAAGAAAATATTTTGCAGAACTAGTGGGAAATATTATAGCGTGAAGTATGAAAAATTAAGTAATAATGGAAAAATCATCATTGAAAATAGATATTAATTAAGAAATAATGACTTTTATTTTATCATTAATGATATCTCTTAATTAAGTAACAGTGGATTTTATTATATCATAATATAGCCTAACAATAACATAAACTAGTAGTTTAAATTGCCATTACTGATATTGATAAGGTCCGTGTCAAAATGGCAAAGTATAGGTCTCATAATTCTAGAGATCATGAGTCGATTACCACTAACGTCTAGGTTGTTTTTTTACCATGAAAATTTTTCTACAATATAGTACACTGCTGTGGATTTTTCTTGTTATTTTATTGTTATTGATGTATTTTTTAAGAATTTCCCTCATTATTATATTGATCATTGACAATTATTAATGTATTATTTAAATATTGTAATCGTTTCTCTTGAAATTAAACGCAAAAAGAAAAAACTGCCACTATTGACATTTAGTATAGTGAACACATAATTACAATCTAGTGATAACAAAAGTTAATGTATTATCAGAGTTTCATTTTCAATAAATTGTTAATATATGGATCGAATAGATTGTCAATAGTGACAATTTAAGTACATTTTTATCACTTTTAAATTTGTTAAAATCACTACAGTGACAAAAGAAAAGCTTTAGTCGCTTTTTCTGTGACATGAATAACAAACAAAATTTCATCTATATTGCCACTAGTTTTTTTCTTTTTTGTGAATTCACATCAAGATTGACATGGAAGTTTGTTTATTTACTGAAAATATGTGCATAATTAGGTAAATAATGCTGCAATAAGTCTACTGAAGCGAGCTTCTGATTATTCCGCTGAAGATTATACGCGTATAATGGGAACAAATGTGGAGTCACCTTATCATATTTGTCAGCTGGCATACCCTCTTCTAAAAGCATCTGGATTAGGAAATATCGTCTTTATTTCTTCTGTTGCTGGTGGGATGGCACTTCCTGCTCTTTCTGCTTATGCTGCTTCTAAAGGTCAGCTTTCTTATCCCCACAATAAATTATTTTCTATATATATATATATATATATTTGGGTTGATTTTAAGTCACTTATATATGTTTGTTTTTCAGGTGCAATAAATCAACTAACGAAAAATTTAGCATGCGAATGGGCTAAGGATAATATTCGTACCAATACTGTGGCACCATTTGGTGTTAGAACTACCATCCTAAAACCTGTACGCGTATAATTCTTTCACGACAATGCTTTTATTACAGGCTTTTTAGCTTTTAATTATTAGGTGTTTGGTAAAACAATTTCTGTTTTTGATAGGTAGAATTTTAAATCTAAAATCCACTAGAATCTGCTTTGAAAGCACATAGTAAGGTGCTTTGAAATTTTATTTCGACTTTTATATCAAAATGGCAAAGATGAAATTATTACATTATCCTTATTTAAATAAGGTATGCGAATATTATTTTTGAGAGTATTAAAATCGTGAAAAATCGCTTCTTTTCCCCAAAACGTCCTATATCAATTTATCTTTTTTTTTTTTTTTGACTAATAATTACAAATGTTTTGAACTTTTACTTTTAACTTCTAATCTTCCCTAAATAAAAACTACTTCATTCCAAAAGAAAGCAAATGTCTAACACCCCTATGTTTTTATCATACCATGTTCATTTATATCATGGTTTCTTTATTATTATTATTTTATTCTTTAATTTTTTTTTCCAGGAGGAAATAGATCCATCGATTCTCCAAATGTTTATCCCATTATTAACTAGAACGCCCATTGGACGAATAGCTGAACCTGAGGAAGTTTCTTCACTGGTTGCATTTCTTTGCCTACCAGCTGCTTCTTACATCACTGGACAGGTTATTTATGTCGATGGAGGATTTACAGCTGGTAGCTTCTAGCATGGTTTCTTGGGATACTCAATTTTCAGTTCATAGAAATAAACGAACACTCGCATGTTGTCATGAAATTTTCCATAAATGTTTATGTCAAGACATGTAAATTTGAAAATCTTTTTCTCATCAATACAATATTATGGGAATTGTTCCTGAATCTTAGTCGTGGTTACAGAGGGAAGCGTGTAAAGTTACATTTATTCCTTCAAAAAAAAACACATGAACTAAACAAAACATACATTATTATAAAACTATATGACAAAATCGTAAATTTCATTGGTTGTGTCACAAAGCAAGAACACCGAGAATCTATTTATAATTGCAGTGCGCAAGATTAGAGCCGGCCGGGGCTTGCTACTTTTAATAAAGGATGGTCAATGTCTTGTTATGGGAGACAAGACATATTTTTTGATGGATTAATAATAAAAAGTTGCCGTCATCAACAATCTCTGCACTAAAATGTACTAGGAAACGATAGTTGTCACGAACGTGTTGGTTAAAAGTGGAGACAAGAATGTCGTATCAAGGATTTCCTGCTTTGCTTTTGCATTTTACAATGCTCTTATATAAAATTAGAATCCCCGGATGGTCTGAACGTGTGCCGGTACTTATCCATACTTCTTTGTGAGATCCTTATACAATTATTTTGGTGACTTTAATAATAACTCGCTTTAATGGCCATCCCCAACTAATAAGGATATGATTACATAAATGGCTAACAAGGGTTTTGGTCCATTTAACTCCCAAATTTTTTTGTTTAGTTGCTAAATTAATAAACCTAGGCCAATAGTGAAGCCCATGTATGAAATGGGTAAAGATAGGTGGCTAAGCCCATTGAATTTTGGTGGGTTTGTTTTTTGTTTAAATAAACCTTTGACCCTATATTATTTTTTTATCCAAAATGTTGTTAAAATTACTATCATGCTATTGCCTAAAGCATTGAAAAGCAAAAAAAGAGCCATCTGCGTCTTCTTCTCCTCGTTACAATTCGCGCAGAAAATTGGTGGAACAGAGAAATTACTTGGAAGATCTCACTCCTAATTTTAAAGTTCATTCTCTATTTGTTGTCTCATTTCATTAAAAGTTAAAGTTGAAGAAAAATATGAGTTCTGTCGTTTTTTTTGTTTTCTTCAAAGATGTTGATTCCAACTGCGGACAAATCAATTCCCTCCACCTGCTGGTGGAAGAATGCCCTTGATGGGAATGGGATGGGTTTTGAATGGACTTGACTTGTTTTTTGTGTTTTTTGATCTTCAATGAAACGAAGCAGTAAAGAAAATAAAAAGACATGTCGCGCAGGGCTTATTCATTTTTGTGCCCTAGCGCAATTGATTTGATTTTAATTGCATAGGTGCTTATAACATAAAGCACCGGCGCAAAGTATCCCATGCAAGAGCTTATTTTCTATTGCACTTCTGCACGCCTAGTCTGATAGTGTAGGTTGAAGGTGCTAAATTACGCGCGCCAGAGCATCACTTTCTTGCCTAGTAGTAGTAGACTATATTAGTTTTTTGAAAAAAAGAGAATTGTATGATAATTTAACAAATAAAATTACCATAAACGAAAGCGATCAAGTAAATATCTACCAAAGTTAAGGTACCCAACCCATCTAAACCCTTAAAGTAAATATACAACCAAAATAAATCTTACTTACACTTAACCATTATTTAAACTATTTATAAACCAAACCATCATTAACCTTAACCATTCATGTAAACTAGCCCGAAAAGTCATAATTCACTAATTTCTCTATTTATATTAAATTAGATATGTACATATATGTATATTAATCATATTACAATTACTGCATACACACAAATCAAATATTCATTATTCTTTAGTATAAATGATAAATCTTGATTATTTTATGAATGTGTGCCAAATGTACTTTGTACGCTAGTAATACATAACCATCAATAGACAATTGAATAGAACTTTTTGCATTGCCATTCGTTATACCTGTTTATATCTGAACTGAGTAAAATTAAATTTTAATGAGATCAATTTCAAATAACATAAAACAACTTAAAAAGGCTCAACTGGAGACAATTAGTATGTACAATCAGGTTTCTGAACAGATCAACGATGTCTAGCGATGTTTCTTGCAACCCAAATTGTTAAATCATTACACACGTTTATCTGCACATGACCGCAAAAAACCGCAACTTTGGTTTCTTGTTTCCAGAAATCTAATTATAGCTCAAACCAAATAATAATACTTCCAACAGGATATGGTGCATATCAACATAGACAGGCAGGCCTAGATCTCGCTTGAAATAGGCGCCTGATTTTGTTGCAACAGTTGCATCAGCGGCCAAAATATATCCAGGCGATGGAAGCTTCCTGAGGTCTGCATGGAAGGATATAAAAGATCATACATTAAACTAGACGAAGATTATGAATCTAGAATTGTTTATAATAAATAATGAATGTTTTATTTTATCTAAAAACAATCGGAAAGGCTATATGAGTTTGTTGGAATTGAAGGATTTACTATAAATCCATTGAAATTGGGGGGCTTGGATTAAGAAGTCCGACAAATCTGATAGATGCAAAACTTCAAATGTATTTGAATCATATACATCTTCATTATATTAACTTAAAAGCAAGTACCTGGACAATGAAGCGAGCCCAAGAATTATTGCTGCTTTTTTCCATCACACCCTTGAGGATAGTTAATTGCAAACGATGAATGACATCAGCAATTTCCAGAAAGCGCCCATGGTCAGTACAAAGCATCTGGTTATAACACAAATTGTCAGGAGTCTATGTCATAAATGCATCAATCGCCATAACGACAAGAATGATCTTGCTTTTCTTGCCATACATAAGAGCAGAAGAATGTTGATGAGATGTGACAAAGATACCTCTATTAGCATGTGTCCAGGTTGGTCGAGATCTTTCACAACAATGGGGCATAATTGTTGCTCACTTCCTAGTTCCACAGCCCAGCTTGTCCCATTCTGATTCTTGTAATTCACTTCAGTTTTTTCCGCGGTATTTTCATCAGCTGCCTGAGAAGGTCAGATGTTTCAATTCTGCGTTCTTTTTATTTCAAACATTTAAACAAATGTAAAATGATGGGTAATGAGAATAAAATTACTAAAATTGCAATAGGATCATTCGCTCCTGGATTTCACCTCTACAAATTTGAACAAAATGCCTTGACAAGTATATGTCCCAGAGACAAATGTTCCTATATATAAAGAAATGCCACTGTTAACCTGGCTTTAATAATCTCTGGAGGTTTCGTCATGTTAAATTTCCCTACCCCCAACCACCCCACATGTATGCTGTGAAAAGGGCATATCCGTTTTGCCAAAGAAGTATGAAAACTTGATAGAAGTGAAGATGAATGCAACACAAATGCTATCTTGACATGCAAGCGCAACCCTCTGGAATAGCAGATGTTTGCAAAATTCTTACCTCTTTGGAAACTTGGTGCCTCAACTTATCAGCCTGATTGGTTACACTTCTTAAGAAAAGCATGTGCTTTATGGTCTTATCAAGGAGTCCATCAATGCTACACTGCATCCAAAAATAGCAAACACAGCAATAATTACTTCAAAAGATGGAAGAAAGGAATAACATATATATATATATATATATATGTATATCACAGATGCAAAAAGCACTTACCTTCTCAGTGTTTGGGACAAGCTCCCTTAGCTCCTTGATCCGATCTTGAATCAATTGTCTGTCTCGTGGTCTAGGCCTTTGACTATCCCCAGGGCGGGCCCTTTTCTTGTTGGTAGTAGATAGTCTTGATAATTTCCCTGGGTTCAGGGAATCATATCCTTTTCTTTTTTGCTGCTTTTTAGACAATGTGCTAATCTTGCTTTCAACTGAAGATACTGAAGCAGACAAATTTGATGCACTATTTATTCCTCGGGCAACACGATCAGATGTCAAGAAGTCCCAAGGAATTCTATCTTCTTCCACTGAGGCACTGTGTTCAGATTGACCATAGCTTTTGGAGGAAGACAAATGTTTTCCTGAGGACATATCAAATGAAGTAACGTTCGACCTGTTACATGAATCATCATCGAAATTACTACATGCATTGGCAACAGCAGCTTCAACGAGGTGCGCCACTTCCACTTCTTTCATAGGAAATCCGACAGACTCCACTCCTGACACATCCATACTATAGGAGGGCTGTCTATGATCAATTGAGCGGCAATCTACATTGTGACCTGTGATAGATGTGCCATGGGTATTTTGACAATTGTAACCCAGTACAGCTGTTCCAAGTTCTTCATGCAGTTCGCAGTCGCCAGGGAAGCTGAAAAAGTTGCTTCTGCTTTCACAAATAGCACTGTCAAAGTGCCCTACAAAAGTTGGTTCACTTACACTTTCCTCAAAGTGAAAATCCATTAATTCATTCATGAAATCCCCATAAATCCTCCTATCAAAATTGTCAGGCAAGGCCCTCAGTTTTTCTTCATGAAAATATTTTGAAACGTCACTCTCGGTTATAATGGATTCGTAGTCTTTACATGATAGTTGAAATGGTTCAGCATGCATCATGGCCAATGATTGCTGGCTAAGTTCACTTTCAGTCACAATTTCATGAGTATTTGCCACCTGCCCCACAGATGTGTTGCAAAAATCTTGAACCATTGCCATTGGAATCATCTGATTTGCAACCAAGTTGCAATCTTTTGTCCTACCAGCATGAATAGCATTTTGATCCTCAGTTACTTCTTCCATGGTGATAGTTGATGGTTCCTCCAAATTCCTCATGAAAGTAGGCAACAGGGGTAATTGCTGAATTGAATATCTCCAGTCATATGCATTAGGTTTCTTATGGGCCTCAAACTTATCTTTGACATAAGCAACTAATGTTGCATCTTCAGCTACCTGAATCATTCATTAGCAATTTAAATTTTAACAAGACAAAACCAAAGAAAAAAACACCAAAAGAAACTGATAGGTTCACTCAAATAGGATTCCCACAAAGGCACAACTAACTTGACAACAAAAATGAAGAAGATAAGTAGCATTTAGTAATTAGTCACATGCAGTTATAAAAGCAAAAAATACTTGACGACTTCCATGAAAATATAATTGGACAACAGAAATAGACCATGCCACTAAAACATTGACTGGGTTTAGGAAAAAATACGAACCATTTCCGCTGATCCAAGCTGTAGAACTCCATGTGGAAGTATAGGCAAAAGCAATATTGTCTGCATGAGGAAAGTTATCGTGGGTTAGTTTAAAGTTTTTATTTAGCACTGCAAAGACTTATATGATGCTCAAAATAACTTTTGTCAAATCATGAAAACCCATATCATACACACAGCTGAAAAAGATATGAAATGGCCATCATCTAATTCTGCCAATTGCTTACCTTTATGCCAGCTGCAAATTGAAGCAGCCATTCATCCGGATACTGTTAAAAAAAAAAAAAAGGAGGAACCCAATAAAAGCTTGTTTAATACTTGATAAATAATTTAAAAAGAGAGCACATTGCAGGTTTTGATTGAGAGACTGACCTCAGGATCTAAAACACAATTGAACACGTCAGTTGCTAGTTTGTCTAAGTAAATCCAGTGAGCATTCCCGGTGAAAGCTGCTTGCCCAACAACCCTGTTTAATTTCAAAACAAGAGGAGACAGTTTATGACATGTGACTTCTCTATCTAGTCTGTAAATCTGTGTTCACTATTCACCAATTCTACTTTACACATGAACAAGCAACCACATACACACATATCCACTTCCCACTGCTGAACAATGGTCACTCTGTGACGTAATCAGTGTTCAAATGAAGTGCCCATAAAGCAAAATAATGGGGTTTCATGAACTATGTATGATGTTGAGCTAAGGCATGAGGAATTACTTTTTGACTTTCTCCATTAATAGTATTTACTATTTAGCAATCCAGAGAATCCATCCGTTCGGCTCAAAATATGTACTTAACTCATTTCACACGAGCTCAAGGCCCTAATCATTGGATATCGAAGCCCATGTCCTATTGCACCATATAAATCAAGTGAAAAGGACACACAAGTATTTGAAAAAATTGCTTTGGCCATTGTTTTCCATCTCTATTTGAAACTTATTATCCATTTATCACCCCAACCAAGTTTACAGCTCGATTCAAAATGATGAGTGATTCGCTGGCTTGGGATGTTGTAATCAAACACTCACATCCGAATTATAACGTCGCATCTAATTCTGATGATAGGCAACAAGTTTTATGTGTCAAACGAAGCAACAAACAATGACGCACAAACTCATCCAAGCCCAATTAGGAAAACTATTCGTTAGACAATATAAAAAGCAAATATAGTATCAGCTGAATAACAGGAACGATAAACCAGCCACCCCCACCTCTTCTCCCCCTCTCCTCAAAAAACAAAGTGGATGCCAGTGATTTATGAATAAGGCTTACCCCTTCCCCACTACATGAGATGCACTTGACATTTCAGCTGCAAGTCCAACTGGATATTGACCAGGAGTCCCATCAAGCACACTTGAACTAAAAGTGGATGACAATATTGTATTTGAGTATTCTGAGTACAGATCTTCTATTGGGCTCACCATGGGATCTTTAGGCTTCAGATTGTTACAGAAGCCATCTTCCAAAACCAAAACCCTGAAACATAAGGTCATTTGGTATCTGATTACTAAACAGTTTCTCTAATACGTAACAGAAGCACTGACAATGAGGCATTTTGCTAAAAATGATAATTACATGATCTGGTAGCAGCAAGATATACAACGAGGGAGAAAATTTACTCAATCTAACACTTTATTTTGATTTTATAAGAGATTATACCATTTGGGTATGCAGCAGGCAAAAATTGCAAATTAAGTACAGAAGATGTTTCTTGGTGTAGATTGAAGTGAGTAATAGACTCGAGATGCAGCTAGTACATGAAATGTTGATAGAGACGGCACAGTTTGAGAGTTGACTTACATGTCATGTTGGTGCTTAAGCTTCCAGAACACGGCATAATTCCAAGGAGAATTGCAGCAAAGATTTTGGAGGAGTGGTCGTAGCAAACTAATCCCCATGGCTTTATATTATCAAAAAAATAAATATCCAGTACAACAAAAGAAACCAACCGGTTAAACCAAAGCAATCACTAACTTCCCCTATATGATCCTCGTCCTGCCTGCACAATCCATAGACCAGCTCTTCGTTTCATTGGTGGCTCCATTGGTTTCAATAAGTCCAACATGTTATATATTTCTTCAACTATAACTATTCTTTCTGTCCTGGTGTAAAAATTATTTAGAGAATCAATAGGAAGATGGAACATTAACTTTCTCGCCAGAAATCTCCATGATTTTGTAATCACTTGATTTAGGATAAAGCCACAAAGAGTTGCTTTTGTGTAAGATGTGTAAGAAGCGTCAAAGCTGCTTATCCGTAAGATATACAAGAAGCAGCAATGCTGTTACTTGTATGGAACCTGGAACTGCAAAATTCATAGGCATGAGTAAGTAACTGAGAGATAAAAGAACAAATAAGATATCAGAAACCCAACCACTCTAAAGGTCAAAAATATTAGTCTTTATATGTTTGTACTTGGACTACAAATCAAAGTTGCGTCTGCTCTCCAAGAGCAGCAAATTTTATGAGATTCCAATAGAAAACATGAAGCTTCTGCCAAGCAAAATACCTATCTCTGATGAAACATCATTCGATGCATAAATTTTCCGCTATAAAATTCTTAATATGATGTTTGACCTTGGACTTTGGTAAGAAACAAAGGAGAACACTTCCCCCCCAAAAAAATTTTTCTAGTCACTAAATTCCTTCATCCAAGATAGCATAAGAAATTGTAAGCGTATATCATTTCCAATCATAGACGTCAGTCCCTTTTACTCATCACTCTTGATAGCCGGACGCTAAAAGGGTAGACTCAGCACAACTAACTTGAAAAAATTCAGTTACGAAAATATAGAAATCATTTTTGAAGAATAGCTGCATCAATGGTCCAAGGCATATCCATCAAAAGAGCAGATTTAGCGAATAAGACGGTCTGCACAAAACAATGCATTAATTTATTTCAGAAAATTGAATTGTTAGGCTATTAAAAATCTCCATATTCAGGACCTGGCCGAAAAACACAATTATCCAAACAAACAACAATTAACAAAGTAAATTCATCACCAAAAAAGATAAAAAGGTGCTCCATGGATTTGTTCTCTCTCTCTCTCTCTCTCTCTCTCTCCTCCCTGCCCACAATTCATCAACTACAAAGCTACAAAA
The DNA here is from genome assembly GCA_014898755.1 of Handroanthus guayacan. NCBI lineage: Eukaryota > Viridiplantae > Streptophyta > Magnoliopsida > Lamiales > Bignoniaceae > Handroanthus > Handroanthus guayacan. Next base: position 965,858 of record JACFYI010000502.1, read on the forward strand.
CTAATAAGAGAATGTGAAACTCATATTTACTAAATACTAATAAAAGAGAAACTTACACTGAAATTGCACTTCAAATGACAGAATAGTGATAAAGTTCGTACTCGTGAGCCTCCATTTCTGATTATTCACAGATAAACCACTTCAGTTCGATATTACTTGAATTTCGAGACGATACGAAGATCCACTGGAACGAAGCGATGGCTTTTGCTTTTTGGTGGGAAGACTTTTGAGAGCGAACGTATACTTCTATATTTTTGTTTATTTATATATACAAAAATATAATAATAATAATTATTATATATAAATTGGGCTGCTGGCCCAGTCGTGAGTGGGCTAGTCCTGATTGGGCGAAGCCGTTTTGTCGTTTTCCGGATTTCAAATCTGTCCAGAGTTGGATTTAATGATTCCTTTGGGAGAGTGGGATCCCGGGCCCACTGTGCCTCCCACCGTTGAATTTGGAAATTACTTTAATTAATTACATTACACATAATTACACGATATCCGGTATAGAAAGCAAAATGAATTAGAGAGTTGAAACAATAAAGAATAATCACCTCAACGTCATCCTGGGATTTCAACTAGTAGATATAACATGGTAATTTGTAAAATTATAATAATTTATATATGTTTAGTTTAGCAAATAAAAAATTTAGCTGAACTTGTACCAGATTACAATTAGAACATGTAAACTCACCGTTAGGTCACTTAAGAGAGGAAATAAAATGGTTCTGAAAGTCAACTTGTAATGCTTTAGTGAATATATTAAATTTTTTAGGAGTATAGTTATAATATTATATAAACTCATTAAATTCTTTTTATTAGTTGAATTAATTACAAAACGTGTCATTGTAATTTTCTAAATTTCAGACCTGATAAACCCTTTTTCTAACTGGTAAAATGGAGGTCCCATAACTTTTTAATTATTAACATAATTTCCACAGGTAGCATATGAACTTTTATATACCGTATGATAGTTTTAAAGATTTTTATCAGTTCATGTCTTTGATATTTGAAAGTAATGATACATTGACGTTAATATATTAAATATAATGACTTCTCTTAAAAAAACAAAATTCTCAATTTTAGAAAGTACATTTATAATTAAATCAAATTTAAATATCGACATGTTTATCTCAATAATAAATAATAAATTAAAAGCTAATAAAAACAAACAAGTTAACATCAGAGAAAAGAGTTGAAAATGGCATCAGTTGCAACCTCCTATTGTCCTAATCAATCAATCAAGCAACTTGAACCCTATAATAAACTAAGGGTGATCTAATCATGATTTTATTAAAATAATTAAGATCTTTAATCTAACTCGTGAGCTACACGAAATATATAAGACAATACTACATTTATTATAATTATTGTAGTAAGTCAACTTATTGCTATATTTTATTCTACAGTTGACTAATTGTGCAATTATATGTTATTTTTAATTATGTTTTGCAATTTATAACTGATCATCTGTTTCACTTGCTCCGCGGGTAATGCAGGGAGGAACTACTTTTTCAGCATGCTTTTTTATAAGTTGAGTATGAACCTTCTGCCTTCTTATATTGACTTATAAAGCGTATCACCTAATACAGAGAACATTAGAAAGTCTACATTTATGACTTGCAGAAACAATTTATTTGTTAATTATTCTTTTATGTTGTTGTGGAAAGTAATTTTTCAATGCATTAGATGCATGACAAGTGTGCTTAGGATTGCAAATGAATCGAGTCGAGCCGAGCTTTAACAAGTTTTTTAGACTTGGGTTCAGTTTTAAGCTTGAGCTCAGCTCACCTCGTCTGGCTTGAATTATAAGAAAGTTATGGACTTAAATTCGAGTTCAAGCTCGATTATTTTATAATATTTAATCAATAGGTTAAGCTCAAGTTAGAGCTCAAAATTTTTAATTATTTTATAAAAACCTATAAACAACAATTATTAAGCTTGAGTTTGGCTCAAAATCCATACCTCAAATTCAGCTTAAGCTTAAATCCTTCGAACTTGGATTCGAACACTTTTCGAGTCAACTTGTTAAATTCGCAAGAAATACTCAATTTAGTCGCATCCCTAAGTGTATTACGTCTCTAATTTAAGTATTTTGATCATTAAAAAAAGAAAAGAAATATATTTATACACTTAGCGCGTGTATATTTATATATATTAAATAATAGAAAATGAAACAAAATTTGAATAAAAAATCTAAACCGCCCGCTAAACCCATAAGTGGCGCACCACTATTATATCAATACTTAATTATTTATTAAGATATATATATATATATATGCAAATTGTATTTCGAAGAAAAAAGTAGACAAATTCTGTTTCCCTTTTTCTTTTCCAAACTTTCTTATGTTGGGTGAAAGCGATTGATAAAGATAGGATTTATTTTATAAACAAATTGATAGAGTCACAGATATAGAATTAATGTTGTAAGAATAGACACATCACATATAATTTTTTTTTTCCAATTAAATTCAAATTCAAAAATTTAATGTCACGCATGTCATTTAAATTAACCTATGGGCGGTTACACGTGTGTAAATGCGAGTGAACCGACGACGATCGTCGGTTACGGTACATGCAAGCAACAGTAAAATACTAAAATTTGGGCTGTTATACACTGTGGGGCTAAAGTGACATACGTGAGGTCACCGGCGAGGACAGGATATATGGTACCAAAGTCGGACATGAAAAAGATAAAGAAAGCAGTCGAGGTGGCGTTGGTCCGCCGCCCAACGAACAATGAAGGACATCCATGCAGCTCCGGTCTACGTCTTGGTCCTCCACGGCTCCACCAGCCAGAAATTAAACGATGTACTCAATCCTTTCCGGCTTTAATATTCTCGCATGATTTATTTATACTTCAACATATTAAATTAATTTCTGAGATCATGCATGATGTGAATGAAATTAGGTTTTAATATTTGGAATGTGAATAATATAAAACAGATACTGAACAGCTCAATATTAGATATAGGTTTGATTCTAATATCATATTGAAAATGGACATTTAACCTAATTAACTTAAACCCAAAAATTAGTTTATGAGATGAGAATTATTCAAAATCATATAAAGAGATCACAGTCCATACATTTTTCTACTATGGAATTTCTAACAAACATGTAAAATTTACTATTAATGTACTGTAAATGATTTGGATGAAATTATGTTTTAACCTTGAGGATCTCAACAAAAATCAATGCTTAAGCTAACATAATGTTATAATGTCTTATAGATATTTAAGATATAGTGTATGACTAATTTAGACTTGTCGCATCAATCTTATATGGCTGATGAACTTAATTAAGATTATGTTATGTATCTTCCACCAATTACGATTAAACATGAGCAGGTAGGATTTAGAACAGGTATAACTTACCATAAAACAAGTCAAACAGTGTTTAATAATTTACCCTTTGCTTGGGAGAAAAAGTGGCAATGTCCATTCTAGCACCATTGAACTTAATTAATTGAGAAAAAATCTCAAAAAAAGAAATAAATTGAGAAAATAAATTGTTATTATTATTTTGTTGCAAATTTTATTTCACCAAAGTTAAAAGGGTACCTAAAACTAATTTATTTTTTTTTAAAAAAAAACTAATTTATTTAATGCATCATGGCTTAAAATACAAAGCAGTTGAGAATTACCTCTTATGTATCATCTATTTTATTTTCAGTACTTTCATAAAATAGAAGTTTATCTTTAAAAATTATATCTGCTTTATCATTTTATGTAACAAAGTTGACTTTAGTGATTTCAATAATGAGAAACAAATAATTTCTAAATTAGGTGGGAGCCATATTCTTTTTCAACGCTCCAATAAAGTTTTCTACTTCAACTTTGCCTTTTATTACTGCGGAAAACGTCATTCTTGGTTTGATTCATCTCATGAGACTAAGATATTATCCTCATGATTATGCTATCTGATCGGACGGACAAGGACTGATTAATTATCCCCATGCAATATTAATTTCACATTTTTAATATTTATTAACTGTATTACACATAATAAAGGAAAAAAAAATCTAACAAAGTAAGAAATAAAAAGGGACAGATGTTAAAATTTACATGGGGCTAGTAGTGCATGGGATGGTGGTGGACCAATTCTTTTGTCCTTGTTTGGTAATCAGAGACTTATTCCAATTGGTGTTTCATCTCTTATTCTATACATTCAAATACCAAATATATATCATATGTATTGTACTTATTACTAAATATTTTTATATAAAAATATTTAATATAAATTATATATATTTAAAAGTATAAAATATGAGATAGAATATCATTTGAAATAGAAGATCTTGTCCGAGAAAAAAAAAATTTTGGATTTATGGTGGAGTCTTTTCATCGGTGGATATTGAAGGAGTGTCGTCTAAGGCAATTACCAAAATGGTAGGACCAACATAATCATTGCATCTTCCAAGGACAAGCTTGGATCCAATGAACTGAAAACATTGTGGGTTTATTTATATGGCATGAATTAAGGAAAATACTTTATTACATTAAAATTTTGAGGCAATCCTTAAAATCTACTTCTAGCTAGACGTGGTTAATTTCGGGCTTTTTGACTGAAAATCCTAAATTCCAGCTTGTTTGCAGTGAAAATTAAAGAACAATAATAAATAAGATAAGTTTGCTCTAAAAATTGATGAGGTGGATTTAAGTGGTTGTACTGCAATTGGGATTAGGAATGATGAAAGTGTCACTTGTTGGGCCAAGATTGAATAATCGCATTCCCAGTTTTACTGGTTTAGATATAGACGTATGATCTTATCGTCTTGTTTCTTTGGCTTCACAAAAATACAGGAAGAACAGGAGGATTTTTGTTTTAATAGAAGTGGATTGGATCAAAGGATATTTCAATAATTTTAGCATAATCATCAACCTTAGGTTATTTCATATAAAAAAAGTGGCCAATGTGATTGTAAAAGGTAAATTAAATTCTTACTAATCTATAATGATTATGTTTTGATATAGGTAGAAAGGTTATACTATGGTATTTCATCACATCTAATCTCCCATTTGATATGAGAAATTACGATTGAATGCCAGTCCGAAAATAATTTCGAGCCTACATTGTTCATTGGATTGGGATGGAATAATAGTAACACCTGTGCAGCCAGTATTGATAATCTCTTCTGTGAAATTATATGTTTAGGTGTTGGACAGAATTACAAAACTATCCCAATTACAGTGAAAATTTATGAAAGATGAGATTACTATACCTCACTTAATCAGTGGCAGAGCTACAATGGGGGCAGTGGGGGCAGCTGAAGTTCCAATAATATATGTTATATATAGTAATATTTACAATAATGCCCCGATAAAATTATTTAATACCCCCAGCTAGTTTTGATGGTGTTCATCACAAAGAAAAAGTAGATAAATAAAAATTGAACAAGTTTGTCAAAAAGACTATTTGCCGAAAGGGGATATAATATCATGAAAAAATCCATTACATTCAAGTCAACCTACAAGGCATGAAAACATCACAAAAAAAATTGCGTGAACAATTACAATATATGCGTGTGTGTGTGTTGACAGAATTTTGTATATTGTTTTATATTTATATTACTTCTTTATATATCTTCACTATATATAAACACAGGGACCAAAAATAGTTATTTTGATGTTATATTTTTATGTGTGATGCTTAAAATACCCCCTGATATCAATTTACCTTAATAACCACCCATTATATAATAAAAAATCATTAATTCATTAACTAATATGTTTATATTATACTATGGGCATATTTATATTAAATATATTGATCATATTTTAATTAAAAAAATACACATTAATCAAATATGCATTATATTTTAATATACAAAATTTATATTAATTATTTTATGCATAAGCTTTGAGCATACAGTGAATGCTAGTTTACATTTATGCTCCATAGAAAATTTTTTTTGGCTCCGCCACTACACTTAATCATAGTGGGCGCCAACTCTTATCTACAAAGTAATGGAGCATATTGACACTCTCTTAATTGGTAGATTTTAAAAGAAGCTTAATAATAATTAATTATTATATCCTTTCTTTTTGAGATAAATTAATTATTATATCTATGAATTAGATTATTTTAAGACAGCAAAACATTAACAAAGGCTAGCTTCATGTGGCCTTATAGATGCAACAAATTAATAGATGCCCAATAAAAAAAAAGATTGTTTTGCTTTTTTCCAAGGTTAAAATGATAATGTTTTGCACTTTGAATGGCATGACTCATCAGCTGGAAAAGAGACATCATGAAATACAAACGTTTAAATTATTCCTACAGACAAAGGTGAATATATTTAGCCTCAAAGGCCCGACCAACACGCAGTCACCCAATCATTCTTCATTGCGGTGCCATCCTTGCTAAGGGTGGAATCAAGACTTGTAATTAGTTATGACTTCCCACAAAATATATATAAAAAAGTCGATGAACCTTATTCTGATTGGTTAGTAGGAGATTTCATAATCATGAGATTATGAATTCGATTCCTATCGAGAGTACGTGGGCTTTTTTCTTTTTACCACATGATAGCTTTAATTCTGTTGTATAGTAACTTGCTTATACTCATTTGATCTTTGAAAAACAATAATAAATCTCAAAAGGAATTGAAGCTCAATATATGGTTTAATTAGTAATTGGTGCATAATATTGGATGTGCTTGTATTTAATAATCGGGATAAATGTCAGTAATATACATAAGCTGGAAGGAGTTATTAGGTTTTAATATGATAACATTTTATGAAGTTAATATAAACATGTGCCAAAAGTTAAAGAAAGGGCAAATTTTTCCTATTATTAAAAGGTATAGAATGCTCAATAGTTATAATTATCTCCCCATCCTTGTGGTTTGGTATAATTACCAAAACACCAACTGAGGTTTATATAATCACCATTATACTTCATATTATTAGTTCAGCTCACTCATAATTATAATTATACTTTCTGAAAATCCTGAAACATTACAAGTAAATCCTCCTTAACAAGTGGATTTAATTGTAATTGGTAAGCTCAAGGGGTAATTGTAATTATTTATTAGTTGAACTAACAGTATAGGGTATAAAGGTTAAATTTAATATGTAATTTCTTTTTTTTTTTTATGAGAAATGATTACAATATTATCTAAACAATATATCAATGCATCCATAACAATCAAAGATCTATATAACAATAAATAAAAAATTTAACCGCCTACAACACGTACAGCAGAAAAATTCTCGTCATCTTCTCGGTTTATATATCTTTCAATCTTCCACGTTTTCTTCTAGGTTTCATTGTATAGGTTTTCCAGAAACCCCTCTCGTGCTTTTCTGTAAATACAAGCGTCACGCATAGAACACTTTTGGGACCATATATATAAACAAATTAATGGAAAAAAGATTAAAGTGGCCCTGGAAATTACGGTTTGCCAGAATAAGCAAAACATAAATCATAGAAAGCAAAGTTCATGTGAGACAAACTCTTTTTCATGTCCGTAGAAGGGCGATAAGAATGCGTGCCTGAAAGTCATTTTCTCAATAACCAAATCATGTGAAGTGTCAAGAACAGTTGAAAACAAATGAAAAAGAAAAGGGACTTTCATTGGTTTTCAACACAAGCTCCGATGCTTGCAATTTTTAATTGTACGTAGAATGTCGGACAAATAGCCTGCCTAATAAGTTTTCTTCTTTTCTTCCTTTTCTTTTTCCTTCTTTTTTTTTTTTCTTTCTTTCTTTTTTTTTTTTTTTGGTTTTGTTTTGGGGTTTGGGGTAAAATACTGTTAATTCATTCAAACAATGGATGTTTTACACATCTTCCATCAAAACTTTTATTTATTTATTTATTTTTTATTACACTTGTCATGTAAACTACATGATTTTTGCACTATATCAACTGGACATTTTTTATGAAATATTTAAATGTGATAATGGTTGTTCCATGTGTTGGGCGTGTGACTAATCGTAATGATGTATTCATCCACTCTATAATTTAGACTATTTTCATCATTTAATATGGAAAACAAAGTTGGAAATTAAGACAGTAAATGCATGCTAATAATTTTTCAATTTTTAATATAGAGGAAGCGTGGAAAGATAAAAATATATAGTCATAGTTATCTATGAGTGGACAAAAATACCTCACGAGCCCAGCACATAGAATAATTACAACAAAATATTCCACTAGAATATTCAAAAATAATAAAGTGTAAAAATTAAATATGACAATTTTTAACAAAAAAAAAAAGAAATAAAAAAGAACAATATGTAAAAACGGCCATAATTCAGAGTACAAAGTATCGCCACCCCATGGTACAGAGTTTCTAAGGATTACTATTTTTGTATAGTTGTTTCCAAATTGAATGCGTATTTGAGTTCTCGGTTCAATAAGATTATAATATCCCCAATCGAATCTAACCTATGTTTGATCCGAACCCAATAATCGACGGTTGTATTTGATACTTTGTAGTTGAATCTTATATCGTATCATATTTTTTTTCATTTTTTTTATGAATATATATATATATATCATATCTTCAGGTGCATACAAAATTGACCATTTGAATGGATGTTTGTAAGTTATAATCAGAATCTCAAGATTGGGCCAATGAGCAATGAATGTCATTTGGGTTGTTCGGAACACAAGAGAACTTTAGGATGCTAACACTAGGCCCATATACATCACGAGTTGCAACCTTCCGCAATTTTTAGGAATACTATTCTTAATCATAATTGGGCTTCTAGTTTACTTCCATTTCAGATAGCTCATGTGGTCCGTCATCACTCATTTTTATACGGACTCTTATTGATCCTGAGAGCTGATCGTTTCCACTCAAGATGGTAATGTGTTTACCTTCCTGAAAAAAAAAAAAAAAAAAAAAAAAAAAAAAAAAAAAAAAAAAAAAAAAAAAAAAAAAAAAGAAAAAAAAAAGAAGAAGAAAGAAAGAAAGAAAGAAAGAGAGGAAAAGAGACAGTGTCATTTTACATATCCAAGCAAAGGATGGTAGTGAATAATAAAAAGTAATTTTATTTATCTTTTTTTTTTCTGCTTTTGTTAAAGGAGGATGGATGCTGGGCTCCTGATTACGCCCAGGAACTTGAACTTGCATCTAATCCATTAGCAAGATGTTGCACAAATTATGTTTGTTTAGAAGTCAACAGTGACAAGAACCTTTTTTTCTTCTTTTTTTTTTTTTTTTGAGAGGGGATTAAATCCTTGACCTCCTCTTAAATGAGGAGAGTTTGGTGCCATTTTACTCAAGGGTGACTTTACCCTTGTGATAGTGGGGTCACTTGACCCCACTTAACATAAATTTATACTAAATACTTATATGTTATTATGTATAAATTTAGTTTTTAATAGCTTAAATATATAATTTGATCCCACATTTAAGATTGCAAAATATTTAATTGACCCCTACTTTCTCTTTAAGATACAAAAATATACACATTCACATATACACAAAAAATATACACTATATATATAAATAAAATTATATACTGCCTCTATTTCTCTAGTCTATATTTTCTATATAAATACTTCAAACAAATTATACAAAATTAAGAAATTTCAATCATAAACAACATCTATTTCATTCTAAAAATTGTTTCGTCAAATAGTCTCTAGTGGTCAATATTGGACCAGAGTTTTCCATAGCCACTTGAATTAAGGGAGCTGATTTCTCTGTGATTTATTATAAAATTTTAAAGTTTATCTTGTATAAGTTAGAAATATTGTGATTTAGTCCTTTTTTTTAAAAAAAAAAAAAAGCCATGCAATATTTTATTATGATTCTACACTTTTTAATTTTTCAGAATTTTTATATTTTATTTGAATTATTATGAAATTTAGAGATTTCAACTATGTAAAAAGTAAAAATCATTATAGGATGTTAGTTTATGTGAAAGAAATTAAAATTTATGATACTTAAACATTTGTTTAATTTCAATTGTATGTTTTTAATTTCATATGGATAACTATGGTTATTTTTGTAAAAATTAGTAGCAATAGGAATTAATATTAGAACTATTATTTAATTTCAAAAAGAACTCAGCAATATCGATAAGTGTAGTTACCACATTTTTCTAGTAGTAATATTAAAAATACAAAAATTATTAAAAATTATGAACATTAAAAACGTTGACCCCAGTGAATAATACTCCTGACGTCGCCATTGATTTGAGATTTCACTAATAGGCTTCGGCCAATAGTAACAAATATTTGTTTGCTAGTTATTTAAATCTCAAGATTGCATCATGATAAATTGAAGGGTGTGTGTGGGTGTGGCTGTGTGTGTGTAATTTTCTCTACTTTTAATTAGAAATTTTTCTTCAATTTGAGATCAAACTAGATAAGTCCATCTAATTATCCATGGAACATCATACAAGATAGTGAACTTAAGAAGTCCTCGTAAATTATCCAGATGACTGTTTAAGTCAATAAATTTTGCAAAAATGTCTCTGTTTTCCTTAACTAACCACACAGTCCCATTGACGTACCTCTATTCCTTAACTAACCACACAGTCCCAGCATAAAATTCCATTCGCACTGTATATTTCGGTTTCACTTCAGACATATCCACTTGGGAGAAAATTAAGTCTGTGCCTAAAAAAAGAAAAGAAAACTTTGTTGTCATTAAATTATAGGTGATGCAAGAAATGACATCATCATCGTGGCAGACCGAACTTGAACGCAGTAGAAATAATCACTAAGCATTCAAAATGGAGATTAATATCAGTTGAAATATAATAATTTAAAATGAATCTTTTATATAGCTGGTTATTAAAAAAAAAAAAAAGAAGGGACTGAATCTTTTATGTAACAGTGGTTTAACTTTAACACGTTCGGCCCATTGTATTTGAAATTTGAATTCAGACCAAGTTGTCTTTTCTCATCTAATCTTTCGATGATCCTTCTCTTTTATTTATATTTATTATATATAGCAATGTAGAGAGGATTGTTAGAAATATGAGAAATTTTACAAAAATAAAATAAACAAACATCACATACAGCAGCGAAATTACTTTTCAATTTTCAACTCTTAATAAAAAACGCGACAACTCTATTTTGTAGCCGCCAAACATACACCATTCATTAATACTAATTTAATGCTAATTATATTGGCGTGAGAGACAAGAATTTGCCAAATGTCATCATTTATTACCCCTAGTTTGAAATATTATAATTTAGGTTGTTGATTAATATTTATTAATTCGTTATTCATTGGTATGTATATGATAAAGTGTATATATTCTTCACTAATTACCCAAAAAAATAAATAAATAAATAAGACAAGCAAACGAATCTGATTGACTGCAGAATATTAAGATCATAATTTATCATTAGGTGGAAACTCATTATCCTTAGAGTTTCTTCTTCAAGGCAGATCTGAGTACATATTTCTTCATAATTATATTGATCTTAATATTTCTGCACTCTTCAGATCCACAAAAAGCTAAAAGCAATTCACTTTTATAAGCTGTAGTTAAACTGTCCTAAGCATATGCTATATTTAAATAAATTTAAAACTCATTGTGGACATATTATAACATACTTAATTAGAAAAGTGATTATAACTTATAACTATATCACAAAAAGATATGCTTATCTGTAACATATTACATTCCATCATCACTTATATATGGTGAAGTGTTGTTCGTGCAGGCATGAAGAAAATTACACATTAGCTAACTCAATCCTATCTTGTACCTTTTTCCTATTATAAAAGAGTAAAAGTTCTTCAAATTAATATATCTTAATCACTCGCCATATGTGTGGCTCCAGTTGTTTGTGCTAATACGTTCATTTCTTGTACTTATATCAATGTAACTGCAAGAAAAATATACCCCTTCATTAATAGGAAATTAATTTTGTGATTTACAAAATTTAATCATAAATAGACAATATTTGTAACAGAGTTGTGATGAGTTATTAATGAAATTAAAAGGTGAGTAAAATATGCATGAATAATGGTACTTGTAACAAATTTCTATAATATTTTTTTTCAGTTTGTTATAAAAAATTCCATTAAAAAATTTAGTTCTGTGATGGGCTTATGTTCTGTCTTAAAATTAATAAGTGATAAAGCAACAAATTTGTGAGAAAACAAAATTCATCACAGAACCATTAATTGTAACGAAATTCATTAAATTTGTGATGAATTTTTTCGTTAGTAAAGGGATGTCATTTTGTAATGAATAACTTAAAAACAATTGACTTATATGCTTACATGGATTAATCTAAAACTACGATTAATCACTTTTCGTTAAGAAATTTGAGTACACGTCAAATCTTTTCTAGCTGAACCAACCAAAATATGATTAAAAGAAAGATTAAAGGCAATAACAAAGTTTAAGACAAGACCATAGGTAAGTACAGTAATACATAAGTAGAAATATTATATGGGAGGTTTGGTAAGATGTAATGAGAATGTAGTTAAGATAGGACTTTCAAAGGACTGTTTCAAAGGTTCGTGCACAAGTGTCAATTGCCTCCAAGCCACTATCAAACTTTCAATGCTTAATTGTCATCTTATCTTAGCGTAAACAGCTATGCTCCAACCCATACGCCACGTCATCAACCCCTCGAACCCCACCCCACGCCTACCCCTTTAAAAACAAACCCCTCTTTGAAAAATTACAGAGAGAGAAATATGGAGGGTCTGATTCCATTGGTGTATAGAGCTATAATCCAATACAAAAATGGAGGCGAAGGCATAATAGGGACATGGGCAAATGAATCGCCGTCAGCTTCATATATGAGACTTCCGGGCGACTCGGGGCGGTTTTCGGCTTCTGATATTCAGATTTTCCGGCCAGATTGTGGCTTCTCCGCGGCCCGTTCGCCGACTCGCTCCACCGCGAAAAGGGCTGTTTCCGCCGGAATTAATCAGTCTTCTAGTCGTGCTGTTAAGTGATGATTGGGTACACCAAATATTTCGTTACGTGCCTGAGGAAAGCCGAGGGTACGTGATCAAAATTTCAAGGTAGTTTGGGTATAATTGTAATAATTACTAAGTAATTCCTTTTTTTGTTTTTTCATTGGTCGTGATTTTAAGTCTTTACTGTGTGTTGCCATGTTTTATATACTTTTCTTGTGTATCTTTGGTATGTGGAAAACCAAAAAGGGTCCACATACTTTGTGTATTATGTAAATTCTCAAATTGTAAATAGGGTTTGGTATCGGTTGTTAAAGGAAAAGAAATTTACCTTTGTGTGATTATTACGTGTTTCTATAGTTTTCTTTTTCATATGACATCAATGTATTTTACTTTTCAAACCTACTACGAGTAAATTAATAAGTCAGAGTAGAACTAGCACAAGCGAGGTAAAGGACAAATTATTGATGTCATACATAATATTAAGTAGGGATAATTCCCTTAATAGTCCTGAAGTTGACTTAATTACACAAACCATCTCGTAATATTAAAAATTACAATAATATTTGCTATGCCTATTGTTAGTGTAGGTCACAGAAAACTTAACAGAATATATGTAATAGTACAAATAGAACCCCTGATCATAGGGTTCAGTAATAGTTAGATCAATATATATATATATATATATTAAATTTTCAGAAATCTAATTATAATATTATGCAAGTTTCGTTAGCTTTTTCGTTGATTTAAATAATGATGTGAAGTGTTACTATAATTTTTTCAGTCACAAAATATTTTTATAATCATATCAAATTTTAGTGAAAGAATGATCCCTAATTCCCTATTGATTATGCGGCTTCAAAGAGATTGGATGCGTTACCAGACAATTGCCATTTGATTTCACATTAGATTTCAAATTATTGGCATAAAATATGAAAATTGGGCATTAATTGGCGTCACCGTACCCAGATGCACTGCACAAATACAGAGAAACAAATATTCCAATGATTTAAAGTATGATTAAATATTTTTGTGTGTTATCGAAAGATTTTGGATTTATTGACTTTTTTTTTTTTGATGAATAATGGATTTATTGACTTTGATGTTGCAAAAGTGCCCAACTTCGAATCAAATATTATTATTATTAGTATTATTATTATTATTGTTATTATTATTTTTTGAGATATATATTAGAATGTTCACAATATTATTGTCTAAATGTCTCTCTCAGCACTCATGCGGTTGTCCACAAGTAAGGTGTTGATTATTTTTTTGAGCTTTCTAATTTTCTATTTTACTTGCTTCAGGAAAAAGTGCAAGAGTGGATATAGATAAACGAAAAGTATTATTTAAAAAAGAGTAAAAGAGCAAGTCTATAATATATCTCACGGAATAGATGAAATCAAACTTAAAAATTTAATTCTTGGATTGAAAATTAATCAAATCAACATCAGCCTGCAGAATTCGCAATTTTATTTTCTTTGTCGATAAACTCGACATGAATTATACTTAAAATTGGGGTTTATCTCTATGGTCCACGAATTTCAGGGTAGCGTAGCATGGTATCAATCATCAACTCTAGAACTTTCTGCTAATTAATAAACGTCTGGTGAATTTTAAAATCACGTGAATAAAAACTGAGATTTTATTAAGAAAGTATAATTATTTTCATCATTTTGTCATGCGGAAAAACAAAAAAAAAAAAAAAAAAAAAAAAAAAAAAGAAAAAAATTTCTTCTATATGAAGATAAATTGAATGACTGCACTCTAATTTGATACGATAGACGATTATGGTTCTCAAAACATTTAATTACAGGTCAACAAATTGAAACATAGAATGTTGTTGGGTCACCCTTCCAATATGAATCATTTATTTCAAAATAGTATTTTATCTTCCATTCTTTGTATTTATTAAATACATGCTAAGTGTATTAAATCTTTACTTATAAAAACATAAGGTTATATAGATGCCATAAACACTAGTATATATAATAGAATAAGAGAAAAAATACGTGTGGAATAGAGGATCTAGAGTGCCTGCTCTTTTTTTTGATATTTTACTATGCTTTTTCTTTCTTTTCTTCTTCTTCTTCTATTTTTTTTTTCATTTTTTTTTTTTCAAATATGGTACCATGTCTCACCCTCCGCCCTCACCAAATATCCATGGTATTCTGCATTCACTTGATACGTTTCGCTTTGCAACATAAATGAAAAGATTTTTTATATTTTCTGTGAATCTTATATATCTTGATTATTATGTGCGTTAAAAATGAGAATTTCTCTCATCCATCAGCTTGCTCAAAATCCCATTTAATTACTTAGAATAATATTTTTATTGAATTTTGTTTATAATTCCCGTATATAATTTCAGCTCTAGGGTTAAGAAAAAAATAACCAAATGCAAATGCAAATTCCATTATCATGACTACACTTTCTAGATTGATCGGGCACACTTTTTCACCACCACCGTTATATATGTATATATATATATAATATTCTTGATGAATTTAAACTAATCAGCTATCTTATATATGTAAAACATGAGGGTTACAACTGTTCGGGCCTTGGACTTCGGGCTTGGGAAGCTAAATAAAAATTCTGTAACCCGAATCTTGTTTCTTCAACTGATCAACGGCATGAATTAATTAATCAATAATCCCTGGAACTTGAACCAAAGTGACAACTCATAAAGATAAAAAATTTTTCAAAGCACAAGAATTTACATATGTACCCAAAAAAAAAAAAAAAAAAAGAAACACCATCACACAAGAAGAACATAGGCATATTAATCACGGTCTGACCAAGCCTACAATACATACGTATGATCAGATCCAAAACATGCATGTGTGATGTGTTGTTCATGATTACATTCTGATCACACAATCTTCCTCGACAAATCCTGTCTGGTTTGTAAGAAGCTCCATGAACATCGTACACAACAACTAGACGTTGTCTAATCCAATTTCCCCGCCTTCCCAAAACCAAGGCATCGGAATTATGAAACCACACTTCTATACGTAGCCTACTTCCTCATTACGACGTTCAAAAATAACGAGAAAATCACAATCCCAATTCCCTCTACTCTCATCCCTACTTATGTGAGAGCACCGGATGAATTAAGTCATGAGAATATATATACATATAATTATTCTAACATTCCTAGTGTTTGACCTAATTACAATAATACTCTCTATAATTTGAAAAATTAAAATAATACAGATAAAAAAATTATAATACAGACAAAGAAAATTACAATAACATCTCATAATGCAGTACACTAATAACCTTTGCTATCAATTTCTTAACAGAAGAACTTTAATGAAGTGATATCGATGATTTGAAAAATTAAAATTGTGGTTTAAAAATTACAATATTATTATATTTTTGAAACTATAACGCTATAATTTTCAGAATCACAAGTAGTACTATTGTAATTTTTCAGACTGCAACTATTAATTTGTCAAGTTTTCTGTTATAGCAGAGGATGTCATGTAATTTTTTAAGTTACATGGTAATTAGGGGAAACAAAAGGGTGTGAGCTCATTAACCCAAATATATAGTAGTGCCAGTACCACAATTACATAGGTTAAGCCCCACACTAATCTTTGTCCCAATGGAGATGAAGTACTGCAAAATCTCACCGTTAATTCTCATTCTAATACTTCTCTTTTTATCAGCACAAACAATGGGTGCATTCCGTTGCAGGCCTTGTGGGAAAACTCCGGTGCCCTACCCGTTAGCAACTGGGCCAGACTGCGGCGACCAAGCCTACAAAATCAAGTGTGATTTGAATACAAGCACGCTATATTTCCCCTCCAAGGCGGGTTTACCTTACCAGATCACATCCATTGACCAGAAAAACCAACGATTGGTTATACGGCCGCCGTCTGTAACTCCGGGCACCTGTTTTTCTGAAGATTTCAGGACTGAAGGGTTTCAGATTGATGATTCGGGGCCGTTTAATATTACGAGCAGTAATACGATATTGCTGTTGAATTGCACGGATAATATGCTCCATTTGCAGGTTAGATATACAATCAGCTAAGTAAGTGTGTGTCTGGGTGGGCTTACAAGTTTTACGTGGGTTATTATACCATGTTCTAAAGTATTTAGTGAATTCTTATAAGAAAGAAATTTACAAGCTTTCTATGTTGACATGATACTATAAGTTTGTTTCTTTTTTCCCTCAAAATAGAGTTAAGAGTTTTAGCTTATTTTTAAGGTCCTAATATTTTTATTTTTATGTTTTTATCATTTTAGTTATAAAACTCAGGTTACCAACATTCGTCTTATAAGTTTAAGTTTTAAGATCTTGTTTAAATTAAACATTGCAATAATATGAGCTCTGAAATCATATATAATGTATGATTTTACAAGATGGTTTGTCAATGAGTCTTTGTTCAAATGACAAGACAGAGGCTTAATTTTTTTTATTATGAATTTAATTCCCATCGACAGCATGTGAGCTTTTATGTAGCGCAAGCAATAATACCTTAGTCGATTTGTTTTGTCTGAATTCATATATTTGATCTTTGAATCCATTTAATGTATTGAAATTGATGTATTCATTGAATGTAATTGCTTTTCTTAAAAAAAAAAAAAAAAAAAAAAAAAAAAAAAAAACACGAAGAAGAAGAAAGAAAGAAAAAATCTTATAAGATGGTTTAAATAAAGGTTAATTAACCCTTTAAATAAGCTTAACAAACACCCACCAAGTATTTACACACTACATTTTCTTGAACTAGATGCAACTTAACATTTGAACAGTAACCTTCTTTATGACCTGGAACAATAAAATGATCTGTCGTCACTTCATATAGCTGCCTATCAACTGTTCGGCAAATTGCCCTTGCCACACTTACATAGGCAACACCCCTTCAGCAGCTGCGTGTAAAAAGGAGAAACTGTGTTGTTCGTTTCGGACAGGGGGTTCACAGAACGCGTATATTATTCGTGTACATGCAAATGGATGCATGGGATATCAGAGCTACGTTAATTTCGACCCTAACCTGCCGTTTCCCAAGTGGCCGGCGCCTGGTTTGGAGCTCATGTGGATATTGCCGCCGGAGCCTCTCTGCAAGGCCCCTTTAGATTGCCGTGAATTGCCATTTTCGAAGTGCTTGACAGATCCTGCGAATTCTGCCCAAAAGAGGTGTCTTTGTAAGAAGGGGCGGTACTGGGATCCTGCGACTGGATATTGTCAAAGTAGGTGCCTTTAATTTTCACTATTTTTTTTCGTTTCTTGAGTGGGAATACTGAATTTAATGAATAAAATAGGGAAATTGATCCTAATTGAAGTTCTTTTTGTTTGGTTTGGATCATCTATTGCCAAAAGTATTTTAGGTATATTTTAACTGTATTAACTATTTTTTTACACTTGATGCCAAAAATTTGATAATCGTCCATAAATAATAAAAAATAATTTGAAATAGAAAATTGAAAGTGATTGTCTTTCCTGTTAGCTTTAAGTTACAACATCTATGAATTACTTTCAAGACTCGATGATGTTATTTGAAGTGCATTGCATGATTAGACTTGGTAAGAAAAACAAAAACTCATAAATGATAGTATATTGAGTGACAATGATATTGTCAGTAATTTTATAAAAAAAAGTGAAAAAAATATTTTATAATAATAGTACTGGAAAATTTAAAAGATACAAATTATATTTGAATTGTCACTATTAACAATTAGTGATTTATCCACCATGACAATATAGTAACAATAAAAATTATTACTCATTGTCACTATATATATGTTATGTCACTACCTCTCACATGTTAAAAATAATAATAATAGTAGTAGAAGTAGTAGTAGTAAATTTTATTGCTATTAAATGATTATGGCAAGACAAAAATAATCATCATTTATAAAACATCGTTAGTGACTATCACTGTAAACATATTGTTAGTGCCAATTCAAATTGTCACTTGATTTATTTGAATATTCTTTTTCCATTTTTTTTTTTAAAACCCCGGCCTTTGTTTATACTATGCAGAGTGTCGACATGGAACAGGCTGCAAATATCACAAGAATCAAACTCCCGTTATTGGATGTAAGTGTTTGATCAGAATGATTTTCTTTCCAATATTCAACTACAAAAACTTTCTTTTGCTTTCTCTATTGCATGCAATCCTGAAAATGGATCAAAATGCAGAAAATATTCAATCCCTTGTGTAATTCTTCATCAATATTCATGATTCAAATCACTGAATCAGATCGTTCAAACTTCATTTTACTACAAAAAAAAGTATAACATGAGTGAGAAAAGCCTAGAAAGACAATATGAAAATTGTCACTAGTTTTATATCACAAGTAACAAAAAATTGTATTTTGTCACAAGAAATGGTCTTATGAAACTGAATAGCAATAAAGAAGTATTTATATTGTCACAACTGACAATTAGTGATACATGTCCATAAACTAGATAGGGTTATAGTTTTTTGTAGCGTTTTGCGCTTCAAACTAATGACTGAAACAAAACCTATGTATCTCCAGCTTCCGTAGGCGTCCTCGTGCTCCTCGCCTTAACCGGATTCCTCGTCTACAGACAACGTCAATACATGAAAAACTCAGCACGAAAAACACTAATCAAAGAACGAGAAGAAATCCTAAACGCCAACAGCGGCGGCAAATCAGCCAAAATATTCACCGGAAAAGAACTCAAAAAAGCCACCATCGACTTCTCCAGAGAAAACCTCCTCGGCTGCGGTGGCTTCGGCGAAGTCTTCAAAGGCACTCTGGACGACGGAACAGCTATCGCCGTCAAGCGGGCCAAACCCGGCAACGCCAAAGGCACGGCCCAAGTCCTGAACGAAGTCCGAATCCTTTGTCAGGTTAATCATCGGAACCTCGTCAGATTACTAGGTTGCTGCGTGGACCTAGACCAGCCTCTGTTGGTCTATGAATACGTCCGAAATGGAACTCTTTTTGACCATTTACACAAGTCGGAAATCCGCAGTAGAACGCCGCTTGGCTGGCTCCGGCGGCTGCTCATCGCCCATCAGACAGCGGACGGGCTTGCATACCTCCATTCCTCCGCCGTGCCCCCAATTTATCATCGTGATGTGAAAACGAGTAATATACTGCTCGATGAGAATCTCGATGCAAAGGTTTCTGATTTTGGGCTCTCAAGACTGGTTGAATTGAGTGAAAGAGATTGTACCTATATTCACACCTCTGCCCAAGGGACATTGGGGTATCTCGATCCAGAATATTACCTTAATCTTCAATTGACTGATAGGAGTGATGTTTATAGCTTCGGGGTCGTTTTGTTGGAGCTATTGACTTCGGAAAAAGCGATCGATTTCAATAGGGAGGAAGAGAATGTGAATCTGGTGGTTTATATGAAAAGGATCTTTGTTGAAGAAAGATTGATGAATGTGATTGATCCCATGATTAAAGATGAGGCTTCTAAAGTGGAACTGGAGACGATGAAGGCCATTGGGGATTTGGCTGCAGCGTGTTTGGATGAAAGACGGCAGAATCGGCCATCAATGAAAGAAGTTGCTGATGAGATTGAATGTGTTATTAGTATTCTTACAGGTGATGCTTCTAAAAGATAACAGAACTTTTTTCTAACTTGAATTGTAGCAGCTTGTATATTCAACTATGGGCAAGCTCCATGATTATGGATTTCACATCTTGTTTTCTGCTTCTCCTGGAAATCTTATATATTTTCAAAATTGTGATGTGTTAACTCGTTCCATCAGCTAACAGAACTAGTCAAATCGGTCTAGGTCATAAGTCAGCCAATAGGTTGAGATCTTGGTTTGGATTCAAAGAACACTCTTAGGGTCATTGAAGCTATCCAGTCAAAAGTACACAATGTTGAAGGATTTTGGTAGAAAGTTTTGAGTGGGATGTAAAAGATTCAGGTCATGCAATTCATTACAAAAATTATGTTAAGCGTACCTTTATCCCACTTGGGTTGGATGTTTATAGTACGAGACTAACATAATTGAATGATGTAAGCCTGTCATTCTGTCCATTCTCATGGATGCATGATCCATCTAATAGTGCAGGCTTGTCGAGTCATCCAGGTCGAGGCGGGTTCCAACCCGACGCTATAAAACGTGCAAATCCTATGTATTGTTTAGGTATTTTGTCAAAAGTGTAAATTGCACTTTGACATATTTACCTGTGTCAAGGTTTTGTCTGAATTAGTTTTCATGAATCTACAAGAGAGGATAGAAGATGTTCTGTCATGGGACACTTTAAGCCAGGCATATCAGCCTTCACATAACCTTGAAGCAGCGTAAAAATACCAGACAAGCGTACATGAGCTAAGCAATTTCGGATTTTCCTAGGGAGTTGAAATAAAAAAAGGGACCAATTTCAGTATTTCCGAGGCAAATAATTCGGTAACCTATAGGCCTCCCATGGACATTTCCGTAATATACATTGGTGAAGAATTCAGTTGACCTCAAATCATTTTAACAGTCCCTTTACAAGTTTGAAGATAATGAATTAAAAGATTACACAAAATCCAAATTTAAATATCCCTACATGAGAATGGGACAACATATCTCAGTGAAAGTGAATCTGTGGAAGGATTACACATGAACAAAACATACAGACAGACATATTGAGTGTGAAAGAACCTAGATCAAAAAAGACCTCAAGAAATTTAAAGTTAACTGCAGTAATTCGATTTACAGTTGAAAGATTCTGGAAAATATCTGAAACAGGAGAGGAAAACGTGCATCTAAAATGATGCTAATATCCAGAACATTACGTGGGAAGACATGGCAATGAGCAACCATGTGATAAATGCCAGAGAGATCGAAAGTTCAAATCTGTGACAGGGGAGGTGTCCTCGACCTGTACAAAATTTCAAGTCTTTGGCGTACAAAACTGCAATCCCTCCTGATGAGCATGCGGCAGCAAGTGATAAGGTAGCTGTCACCTGCGATTAATTGTGATTGTTAGGAATGAATGCTACACGAGGATGAAGATTAAACTGGAAGTTGAAATATATAGTTGGATGTCTAAAGGATGAGGGAGCTAAGAGTGTGATTGAGCTTATAAGCTCTTCAAAACATGTTATAAAAATAACTCGTAAGGTGTTATAAAGTGTTTGGTAAACTTCTTTAGGAAAGAGCTTATAAGCTTCTCAGATAAGATGTCATGATTTTATGAACTCTTTTTAACTTAAAGTAAGAAGTACCTAAATTTTAAGATCTTAATATAGTCCTTTAATTTTAAACTTATAAGGATAAAATTGTCATTAGCAACATTTTATATGCTCCGTGATCTTATTGTATCCAAATACTTCAGCAACTTATTCTAAATCATATTATAAGCTCTAGAAACATCTCCTAAGATGTTTCAAATAAGCTAAGCAGAACACCTTATGAGTCTGCTTTTCCAAAATTTCAGCAGTAGTAGATATATAATAGGGATGTAAATTTCGGTAGGAAAGAAAATCATAAAAAATCTATCTCATAAACATACAGAAGATTCGGGAAGAAGGAATCAATTTTCTCATATTAAGCTTTTATACTAGATCATGCATAGTTTAAAAAGTTCTAAGGCAGTATGAAATTGGGAATGACAGTATGAAATGCAGACGAAAGACTATAAGTGGAAAATATCGCTTTGGATCCTTTATTCCATTCCATGTTTCATCTTGTATTCCATTATACGGATGTGTGGCAAGTGTATCACATTTACACGTGTTTTGACAAAGAAATACTTTTTACACTTTACATGTATTTGTGAGAAATAAACATCATTTTGAAATAGCAGATCCTCAACGGGACCATATATACTTCTAGAAGTTGAAATTCCAAGAAAATACTTTAGATGAAAAACTTGCCCCTGATGAAGAGATAAAAAGCAACATCATTCATAGCCATAACAGCTACTTTATCTTAAAAAAGAAACGGGAAAATTTGTGTAGATAACTTTGCATGAAATAGAGCTATAGGAATTACCCAATCACCAACAACAAACAGGCTAACTAGGATTGGATTTCGAAGATCTCTTTTTATCCACAAAGCATAGATATCAAGACAGGCAAGTCCAAAGCTCCATAATACTTGAAGCCCCATTGACGCAATGAGATAGCTGAATCCAGAAGTTATATTGGTGTCAATTCCATTGATGAGTAAAAATAAATGCCCTTCGAAAAACATGTGAATATACATTTCGAAATGACAAAAAAACAAAAATTGTACCAGAGCAAACCAAGATTTTGGTAGATGAAGAAATCAAGTAACACCATTTTCATGGAGTCTGCGAGACATAAATCTGCCAGTAGGTGGCTTAGAATAAGCACACACAAGAAACTAGTCCTTGGCTAACTTTCAAATGTGTCCATAAGCAAGCACAATAGTTCTGTCCATTAAAGTGCTATAAAGTATAAACATGTCAGTTTATTGAAACGGTTTTTACCTACAAGTACTATCTCCAGACCAACAAAATACTGTAGAGACAACACAATTTTATACTATGAGTAGTCCTAGAAGTAACTTGAAGAAAACTCAAATCCAGCATTTCCCAAAATTACTTGAAGAAACTTCAAATCCAGCAATTCCCAGAATTAAAGCTACACTAACCAATGCCATGCTTTTAAAGTCATCCACATTCTAGAAATAGATCTACCATATCTAGATAACCATATTCAGACAGAACTAAATATGGCGTCATTTAATAAACAAAACTGTTCACCCAAGCAAAACACTACCTCTAATTATTTCAATCTCATTTATGCATGTTTCCTTTTTGGTTATTGATTATATATAACCACGTTCAAGATTCCTACCTAATTTCAGAAACAACAGATGCAAGCTATTATATAAAAAATCTGCACCAAACATTTATAAAGAGCGTTAAAGAAGAAGAACTACAACAGATGGCAGATGGAAACTAAAATATACCAATAAGCAGTGAAGTTAGAAAAGCCAAAAGCAGAAACCATGACTCCGATGGAGCCAGCTGCAAATAAGCACTGCCCGATTCTTAATAGTAATCCACTCACAGTTCCAGGACTGCCCACCAAATCCTTCATTTTTCTCTTCAGCAATCACTTCTCCCTTCGTCAAAAGGGCCCTTTTCCTAGATCAAAAAAGGGCCCCTTTCAAATCCCTAATTTCCTTTGTCTTCCCCATTTTTCCCTTAAAAAACCAATGCAACTTTAATTTCCAGGCTCACTGTTTGTATCCCACTGTTTGCAACTAAGTGATTTTTCTTTTTTCTATGGTATATGCTTTGAGGAGTGGGTTGCGTAAGAATTGATTTAAGTGAGACTGAGAGTTGAATCATCCCCAAACCATGGAGCCAAATGAGCCGTTGAGCTAGTTGATTAAAATATTAAAAAAAAAGGAAAAAGAAAAAAAAATCTTGATGGGCGTATTGGTATTGTACGAATACTTTTCTCAATGTGCCATCGTCCTTTGGATGCAGTGGCACGGCCTCCACCATTGCATAGTGGAGTGCAAGGTTCGAGTCCCACCGACAACGTGTGGGTGTTTATCTACCGTATGGTAGTCTTTGTCCACCAAAATAGTGGTTTAAATTATTTGGATTGTGTTTAGTCATATATTTGATCTTTAAAATATACTCTTGCAATGATATTGATGTATAGTTGAATGTAATCGCTTCTCTTAAAAAAAAAAAAAAAACTTTTCTCAATGCTAAGAGGCGTTTGGATAGAGAACGAGATACTAAGAAAATATAGAAATTGGCTGAGGGTTACTTTTGATTTTTTAATTTTTTATTTAATTTTAAAAATAAAAAACAAAAAAAAATAAAACCCTAAAAAATAATTTAAGTGAAGCTTAAATTAAAAAGCACTTTTTAAAAGTTATTGTGAACATCAACAAAATATATTTTACTCTCTCGATATGTTTTATTTACTGTTTAAGGTAGTAATACTTAATTATGTTAAGTATTAAGCTTGAAGAAATATGTAATTACTTAAAACTTTTTTTTAGAGAGTGTAACTATTACATTCAATCATATAAAAATATCATTACAGTAATATATTTTAAAAATTAGATATATAAACTAAATACAAGTTAAATTTTCTAAACTATTATTTAGTAGATAAATACTGTCAATACAATAGACAAATGCTACATATTGCTAGTGAGATTCGAGCATGCATATCTCTTATATGAAAAAGGAAGGTGGTACCACTTTATTTAAAAGGTGGACAATTGTTTGAACTTAAAATACGGTTATTAACTATTTAATTTAAATGATTTACCATTTTTTGATAAAATAAGTACATCTATGTAAACTTATTTACATTAAATTGAATAAGATATAATTTAACAAAATTTGAACTATTTTGAACAAAAATGGATAAGTATATCTTGTCCATTTTTTTTTAAAGAACGCATCAAAATTTATTTTATCAAAACTCTAGCAGTTCATCGTTGTTCAAATTTCAAAATACTACAAAATTAACTGGGATTAAATACTTAATAACTTAATTTTAAGTTATATTCGTATTATTATAGATGTAAAATTTGTATTACTTTAATTATTAATTAATTTTTATACTCAAGAATATTTTTTAGTGACAATTAATTTCAAATTGATATTCTGATGCAAAATGCAAATTAATTTTTATACTAAAGAATATTTTAACAACCATGGGCATTGAGGGCCGAGGGGCAAGTATTGTATTTGTTGGTTTGTCGGAGTGAGTTGGACATAAAAATTCCAATTAACGGTGTTAACCAAGGGATTAACGGCAACGGAAGCCCGTGAGTGTGGATTAATAATTGCTTCGAGTGACTCTGACAGTCCTACGTGGATATCTTTTTCTAATCTTTTTCAACTTTTCTTTATTTTTTAAAATTTCCTTTGCCCTACTATTATTATTATTTAATGTGGTCCTCTCCTCCCTTTTAGTTTTTCGTGGCTCATTGGTCTGATTGTCGGAACTTACTTTATTGTCGTTTTTTGGCATAATCGAATCTTTTCTTGCCACATAGGATATCGGTCCCACATTGACACTCGGTTCTTGAAATATTTTAATAATTTTGGTAGGATATAATCAGATCTAGTTGTCAACTTTAAATGCAAAGCCTCGTTGAACTCTTTTACATGTGTGTAAATGAGATGACTTACAATAAAAATCATTATATTAATCTAGGTAATTCTCGATGGTAATCCTTTGATTTTTAAATCAGATGGAATTAAGATGAAGTAATAAAGAGAAAAGAGACAAGTGAGAGCTTTAGATAGAAACTAGTTACCTCATCTATAATAAAAAATATATATTCTTGATACGGAATCATATGACATTAATATAAAACTTCATAAATGCTATATCCATAATTGTGGATTGGTTGCATTTCTGAGTTAGTTAGGTTGCATTTGCATATAAAAAGACATGAATTTTTGAACTGTTAGAATATTAAGTAGCTTTTTGAGTACATCTCAAACATTTTCTAAATTCCAACTCATAGCTATCACCCAAAAGAATTTTTGCAGCAAAGGCTATAAGAATTCAGAACATTGATTGCATGCTCACCAAAATGCAAGAACACAACCAGCCAATGTTTACTGTATTTAAGTATTCTCTAGTAATTGGGATGGGCTTCTTTAAGAAAAATTAGAGAATGTCATCAATTGTCTGAAACCCACAATTAAGGGTGAGTTTATTACATTTCATTATATATGATAAGGTGTTTGGCGTGAAAGGTTAGTATGCATTGTGTTGCCTAATAACCAAGTTTCTCCTTATTTCATGTTAAAAACTTGACCCGATGTTTATCCATCCTTAGCTTGCTAAAGTTGTGTGCGACATAGAAAAAGATGTCGGCGAGCATAGCTTTTTGATGCAAACGCTCACATTCATAGAATAGCATATGTGCCCGGTAGGTATCTTTGCTCAAACTAACATATAGAATAGTTTTTTCCTCAAATTCTAAGTGTTAACATATAAAACATGTGCCCCATCTTTTTTTCGATGCTAGATTCGAAGCTTAACCTCCGAGTGGCAATGGAGCACAAATACAATTGCATCGGTGCTTAGTACATTATGTGATCAAGCTTATCTATGTGATTTCTTTGTAAAATTTGAATAAACTATTAAATCAACTTTTAAAGGGTAGAAGAATGATTTAAATGAATGAGATAAAAAATCTCATTTGAATTTTATCCCTGAGGGTAAGACTATAAGTAGCCGTTAGTGGATGCTACAATGCGGACTCGGAGTTAGTCTGAGCCAATTGAAGCTACAATCCATTGTATTGAACGTGACATTAGACTGGATTAGGTACCATAATTTCATCATATTAACCTAATCAAACATTGCCCAAAAGAATTGGATTAGAGACACAACGTACTATATTATTGACTATAGGTTAAGTTGATCATTGAATTTGACAACTAATCTGACAGAATGCCTTATAAATAAATATATGTATTATTGTAACTAATATAAGAAATAAGACAAGGATAAAAAGTAATTACTTGTTGCAATATTTATTACAAATTTGTGACTTATCATAATTATTGAAATCTTTATCAAAATAATTATATTTAAGAGTCAAAAGTGAAAATTTTAGAATTAGGACAATTGGATCTTAACTTAGTTATTAAAATTATATTTTGGAAAATAATGATTAAATTAAAAATAAAACTGTATTTTGGAAAATAATGATTACATTAAAAAATGAAGAATTCTTTTCAATAAATCGAACTAGAAATTCAAATATTTTAGTTTGATTGATTTGCATTAACTGATGTATTATATTATTTTATTAGTCTAACAAACTAAGAAAAGTGTTATGTTGTAAAAAATTAAATAAAATTACTATTCAATAAAATAAAATTCATACGCGATTGGTGAAAATCAAATTTATAACTTCAGGTTTCGGAATCTTCGTTGCCAATTAGGATCCAATTTGGTTTCCAAAATACAGCGGCAGCACTCAAAAATAAAATCTGAAAAATTATAAATTATGACGTCACCATAGGCGAGCAACGCGGCCGAAAGGGCCGATTCTCACTCTGCTCCAAATGGCCAAAATTTTCTAGCGGCTCTCCTTTCTGTCTTTGAATTTTCAGTTGAAAGCATAACAAATGTAACTTCCTTTCCGATCAAATGAATTGCATATACATATAAATGCATGCGTTCATTACTGTCTTATTGATATATAATAAAAAGTGAATACTGGATCTCCGATTACAGGCTACACTCTGTTAGATAGTGAACATATATTGATATATTCAATGGCGGAAGAGATACGATTCTTCGAGCTGAACAACGGCCCCAAAATCCCATCAGTTGGACTCGGCACATGGAAGGCGGACCCCGTTGTCCTTGCCGAAGCCA
>JACFYI010000502.1:997602-1008978 GCA_014898755.1 Handroanthus guayacan
GGGAATGCTCATTCCATTCCTATCTAATTCCCGTATACCAATCATGCCGTTAGTAGTACGAAACTGTCAAATACTGTGATTGAAAATAATATTTAATGTATGTTAATTTTTGGATTTAATTACTTTTTTTTTTTATGCAATGTGAATCAAATAATATTAGAATAAATTATGGGGTGTGTTTTTGTGTGTGTGTGTGTGTACATAGATTTATATATATGATGGATCCTGCTATATTTATGATGGAATAGGAATTCATTGTTAAGTTTAGTGTGTATCATTTTGGGAAGATAGCAAGAGAAATTACTAATTTATAAGTAGCACACAACTTTTTAGTCATTTGTATTATGCACAGTTTTTTGTTACTAATTTTCTGCCATAGTAATTTGCTCAAAATTCTTATCATATTAAATTTATGAAATTCATATTTCTAGTAAATTGAAGATTCTTGTACTAAATATATGCAATTAATGACTTCATGATGATTTCAATATTTCCACTTGACATGTTAAAATATACTTATTTTTCTTATAAAACAATTCTCATCAAGTTCTGTACTTGCTCAATATTGCAGTGTGGATACCGCCACATTGACTGTGCTTGCGTTTATGGCAATGAAAAGGAGGTATACACTTATTTCCATCACCACAAGCCAAGCATAATATGATCATTTTCTTTCTGATTATTGGTATACAAATACAGTTTTAATGGACTTTGGTTATTGCATGAAGAAATTTACTTCCATCTGAGGGCAGTGATGGATTGGACCAATTTAATTTCCATCTAATATGTTTTCCTATTTAGTAGAGACTGATGTTATAAACTCTGAATTATCAAAAAGCTCCAAACTCATGCATCAGAATGGTCTTACTACGAGACTTATTTCTGAAGTGATAAATGGAAACCTCCTATGACGTACAAATATTGCAGAATGCCACATCAAATAGATCATCAATTAGCAATTCCTAAATCTCTTATAAAAGTGTATGTGTTAATGAATTCCCATCTTAGTTGGAGAACTATGCATGTACACAAGCATGCATGGAAGGCACACATGCCTGCATGTAGATGTGAAGATATTTCTGCATATCCGTGGGACTTATTCTGTGTTCCTTCTTTTCAGATTGGTGTAACTCTGAAGAAGTTGTTTGATGGTGGAGTTGTGAAGAGGGAGGACTTGTTTATTGCCTCCAAACTCTGGTAATCATATTGAAATAAATAAAAAATATTTTGAGTAATTCGTTTCTCATTTGATTTGGGTGGATAACATTCCAGTGTGATTGTTCATGTTCATGCTGAATATTTCTATTATTTTGTATGTAAAGTTGATAGTGAACCATTTTAGTTTGATCGAGATCATGGCAACTGATAAATGTTTCTGAAGGTGGACTGGGACATATGGGATCTTTGGTAACTTCTATTTGTCTATAGTTATTCTATATCTGCATCAACTACTCTATTCTTGAGGTTCTCACAGATATGTGATTCATGAACAATTGTTTTCCTATAAATTCTATTTTTTCACTGTTGTATATACACTTGAAATGGCCTCCTGATTTCTGCAGGTGTACTGACCACACACCTGAAGATGTACCTATGGCACTACAGAAAACACTGGAAGAATTGCAGCTTGAATATGTTGATTTATACCTTGTACATTCTCTTCCATTATCTTCTCTCAAGCTTTTTTCTTGTGAACTAAGCACAAAATGATGTTGATGAAACACAGTGTGAGATGAATGGCAAATGCAAGAATCAAATTGATCTAACTTAATGGTCATAGACAGCCACCTCAATGCAATTATTCAAGTTTGAATAACTTTGATTTTCTGAACTGGATTTTGACATGATGCGAGTGCATCAGCAGCTCGGTTATTTTTTGTTTTCCATCTTACAATTTAAAGCATACGTCAATGTGAATATGTGATATGAATACAACTATATGATTTTGCAGATTCACTGGCCTGTCCGGATGAAAAAGGAGGCTGTTGGGTTCAAGCCTGAAAATCTTGTTGCCACAGATATACCTGGCACATGGAAGGCCATGGAAGCACTCTATGATTCCGGCAAGGCCCGAGCTATAGGTGTTAGCAATTTCTCCACAAAAAAGCTTGGTGATCTGTTGGATATAGCACACATTCCTCCTGCTGTCAACCAGGTGGAATGCCATCCTTCATGGCAGCAGCCTAAACTGCAGGAATTTTGTAAATCCAAGGGAGTTCACCTATCTGTGAGTTGACAAAATCTTCATTCAACTTCCGTATTTCCAATAATTGTTGATGTCTGCTTCCTTAAGTCCATGCCTGTTTTAGTTTAAGTAGCCGTCTGGACTTTGACTAAGGGGGTGTTTGTAACAACTTCAAAGAAGTGCTTTTCAACTTTTAGTGAACTTTAGCTATTTTGAAGCAGTGGAAAGTGGCGCTCTTGCAGCTAATTTTCAAAAGCTAACAATTAAAAGCAATCCTCACCAAATTTCCGGCAATTTTGCTTGGTACTTTTAATTTATATTTTCACACACTCTCAAATTTCTCTACAACTTTTTCTACGACTGTTAACTTTTCAAAATACAAAAGCTCTTGGAAACACCCTCTAAATAATTGTATGGTCGAACGAAAGCTTTTGTGTTTGATATGCCACGGTTTAATTATGTTCATTGTTTAGGTTATCTATTAAGCAATTCTTTCATTTTAACCTCTAGTTATCTTTTAGGGGTATTCACCATTGGGTTCTCCTGGCACAACATGGCTAAAAAGTGAAGTCCTCAAGCATCCTGTTTTAGTTGCCACTGCAGAAAAATTGGGTAAGACCCCTGCACAGGTTGCACTTCGGTGGGGATTGCAATTGGGTCATAGTGTACTCCCGAAGAGCACAAATGAATCAAGAATCAAAGAGAATTTGGATGTTTTTAGTTGGTCTATACCAGATGATTTATTTGCCAAGTTTTCTGAAATTGAGCAGGCAAGTTCTTTTTCTTTTTAACTTTCTATTTGTAGGCAGTTGTAAAAGGTCTTATTTGTCCAATTACTTATGGATTTGGTTCCGCATTTAGGTACCTTGCAACATTATGTCCCTTTCATGTGTATTTCCTCTTAAAAGTATATTTGTTTCTCAATTGCAGGCAAGACTTGTTAGGGGTTCCTCATTTGTCCACGAGACTCTCAGCCAATACAAAACTATGGAAGACCTTTGGGATGGAGAGATCTGAGCGTGCTGTTTTATGAACTGATTCTTGGAACCACTGAGCAATATTCCTTTGTTTCTCAGAATTTTCTAATGCAACTAGAGCGCCTTCGAGTGGCGCACTTGTGCTTGTTATGCTTATATTTTGGAGAATTCCTCTATTTTCTGGTGAAAGATATGGAATTCAAACATGATCTTTTATGTTATTTTATAACATCCAAATTTATCATCGACTACTTTAGCATAGACATTCGACTGGGTAGGGAAATATGTAACCTATTCAAAGGTTTCCGTGTCAAATTAAAGATCAAATAAATAAATAAAAGCGAAGAACAACGAAATGGTCCAATTCATGCCACAAGAGGATAAAATCTACAATTGTCACAACTCACCAGAAGATAAAAAGGTTGAATTCTTTAGGTCCGGTTAGGAGTCAGTCAATTGCCGTCCATGTACATGGTGGGCCCAAGGTTATATCATTCGTGATTCCACAGCATCCCGATAGCAGAAAATCAAAGGCCTGCAACGTTCTCTTTTGAAACGAAAACGGCTCTCGTTTTCATAAAGAGCGAGAATTCTCCTCACTCAGCCTGTCACTTTCATTGATCATTTATTTATTCTCATTTCACAGAGTCGTATTCGTTTTTCTCTCTCTCTCACTGTCTGTGCGAGCACAGCGGAAGAAGGAATGGCGCAGGAGATTCGGTACTTTGAGTTGAACACCGGGGCCAAAATTCCTTCTGTCGGGCTTGGCACTTGGCAGTCCGATCCTGGTCTCGTCGGGCAAGCTGTTGAAGTAGCCATCAAGGTCTCGGCTCTCTCTCTCTCTGTGTCTGTGTGTGTATGTATGCATTTTCTGGACATGCGGGTATTGCAGCTGTCTTCCGTTAAATTTTACTTATTTTAGTTTAATTGGTTCTTTTTCCTTTGCGGATTTTGTGTCGGTTGCATTTATTTTATTATGATTGCTTTTTGGAATATTTTTATGATTTTTTAAATGTTTTTGTGATTATTTGTTCTCTTTTCAATTGGTTTTGATCGGTTAATGAGTTTATTTATTTATAGTTGAGGTGCTTTTTGAAGATTGGAAATATATGAGGAGATGATATTGAATATATTGTATATATGGTTATGCTGTTCTAACAGAGGGAGCGATGATCGTCCACATAGTTTTCAGTTTCACAGCATTTCGTAGTTCTTTACTGCAAATAACTATAACTTAGCCGTTTATGTAACAATTGTTACTGATATATTCTGGGCAATTCTCATTGTAGAATGGGTACCGCCACATTGACTGTGCTCGAGCTTATGGGAATGAAAAGGAGGTATACTCTGTCTTCTATCACAACTGTTCAGACATTATATCTTTTTAACTATATTGAGTAGAAAGATCAATAATTTAACTTAAAAATATACATAGCCAAGGGCTTTTTTTGGGTAAAGAACCATCAACAAAAGTAATGTTAGATGACGAAAGCAATATAAAATTTTAAAATAACCATCGCCTACACTTTTTTTCCACTTTATTCAACAATTAGCATTTTGTAAATTGCAAATTATCAAAAAAAAAATTTGCGAAAAATGCTATCAGAGTTCCAGATTTCCATATTGGTAAACAATTTGACCATTTCTAAGCACCTAATTAGGACATCTAAAAGTGATTCTGGTTTAATTTAAGAGTAATGTTTATGTACACATAGCAGCATCAGCGCACACAAACTCATATGCATAAATCTATTTAGGTATTTATGAATGCGTTTTCACCCTAGTCATTGTTCCTTCTTTTTCTTTTTCTTACCCCCCAATCCCTTCCAGATTGGTCTAGCTCTGAAGAAGCTTTTTGATGATGGAGTTGTGAAGAGGGAGGACTTGTTTATTACCTCTAAACTCCGGGAAACATAAGTGACAGTTACAGAGATTTGTTTAGCTCATCTTTGATTTGAAAAAGTGAAAACTTCGAGTGTGACTGTTGATGTTTGAATATTGATTTGTTTAGCTCATCTTTGATTTGAAAAAGTGAAAACTTCAAGTGTGACTGTTGATGTTTGAATATTATTGCTTTACCATGTGAAGTGGGACAATCAAATTTGTTATTCTGACCAATGCAGTTGCAAACTATCATATTCTCCTACGTTTAATTGGAACTTATGATATGATTGTTTATGTTTGGGTATTGTTGTTATTTTTGTATGTGATTACTATTTCTACTCTCATATGTATCCATATTGGTTCATCTTTTCTTGGTAATATCTCTTTATAATTGCAGGAATAATGACCATGCACCTGAAGATGTACCTGTGGCATTAGGAAAGACGTTGGAAGAATTGCAACTTGACTATGTCGATCTATACCTTGTATGTAACATTCTCTATAATATCAAGTTTTTTACCCTGGAGTGAAATCAGTAATATTCTTTGACTCAAACAATCTTTAGATGCAGGTTGATATATATGTGAAATTTAGAAACATTGAAAAAATATAATGAAACTGTTTGATTCTTCAGATTCATTGGCCAGTGAGGACAAAGAAAGGGTCTGTTGGCTTTGGTCCTGAAAACCTTGTTCCCACAGATATACCTGCCACATGGACAGCCATGGAAGCACTCTATGATTCTGGCAAGGCCAAAGCTATTGGGGTTAGCAATTTCTCGTCGAAAAAGCTGGGTGATCTGTTGGATGTAGCTCGTGTTCCTCCTGCCGTCAATCAGGTGGAATGTCATCCTTCATGGCAACAGGCCAAACTGAGGGAATTTTGTAAAGCCAAGGGAGTCCACTTATCTGTGAGTTGACAACTTCTTGATGACTTGATTGTACATGTTTCAAAAGATTGTCGATGTTTTCTTCCTTCAATTCATAGCCTTAAATTGCTTGGCCTGTGCCTGAATTTTGAATATAGACTCATGTTTTTATTATTGATTGGTGGCAGTATAATGATATTCGTGGCTCATGTTGCTATTTTCTGCTTGTTATATCTTTTAGGGATACTCACCATTGGGTTCTCCCGGTACAACATGGCTCAGAAGCGAAGTCCTCCGGCATCCTATTTTAGTTTCTACTGCTGAAAAACTAGGTAAGACTCCTGCACAGGTTGCTCTCCGGTGGGCTCTGCAGATGGGTAATAGTGTACTTCCAAAAAGCACCACAGAATCAAGGATCAAAGAGAACTTTGATGTTTTTAGTTGGTCCATACCCGAGGACTTATTTGCCAGATTCTCTGAAATTGAACAGGCAAGTCCTCATTTTTCTATTGAATTTCTCTATAATTTCTGTACCTGTAACTGATTGATACTACTGTCGACAATGCGTACTTATTGTTTGATTTATTCAGCAAATACAATAAAATAAGTTTTAAAAATGTTGAACTAAGAGTGGCCTTGATTCATCACATCACGTGAGTCTTCTCCATTTCATCTAATGATCCAAGTGCGAGAAAGTTGCCATGCATAAAAAGTACATTGGATGATTCTTTATCCTTGTATTCAGGAATTTTTCTCAAAAAAAAAAGGAATCCTGGATCCTAAATGCTTAGGTCCCTCCAAGCATTCGGGAGCCAATTTATTTGATAACTTGTTTTCTGCTCCTGAGTTTACGAAAGATTTTTGTTTGCGACTCTGCAGGCAAGACTGATCAGAGGTTCTTATGCTGTCCACGAGACACTCAGCCAGTACAAAACAATTGAAGAACTTTGGGATGGGGAGATCTGAGTTTGCTCTCCAGTTATATATGAAGGTGTTTGAGGTGCTTTTCGTTCAGTTGACGGATAATTATATACATCCTGAAAATATTTGGGGAATGTTTTAGTAATTATGCCAAACATCAGAGAATGTATAAGTAATTATCCCAAAATGTTTTACGTGCTTTGTTTGATGATATCAAACTTAAACCTATAAATCTTGGAATTACTCCATTGGAAATAAATTATTTAGACACAAATAGCAATAGTGAAATTCATAACCTTCGTAAATTAGTCTTTGCTCTTGGTAACTGACTTCGAGTTGGCTACAATTAGTAAAGGACTCGAAGGCTCTATTATTAGTAAAAGATTCGGATCTCATTTATATATGAAATTTAAATTTTGAAGTGTATATTGGCATGATTTAATCTAGAATTACTCGTTGCATTTAATTTGTTTTGACAATAATTATTACAGTCAATCTTTGAATGAAACAAATG
Organism: Handroanthus guayacan; assembly: GCA_014898755.1. Taxonomy (NCBI): domain Eukaryota; kingdom Viridiplantae; phylum Streptophyta; class Magnoliopsida; order Lamiales; family Bignoniaceae; genus Handroanthus; species Handroanthus guayacan. The sequence goes on from JACFYI010000502.1 coordinate 1,004,952, forward strand.
ATTAAATTAATAAACTCCAGGAACAAAATCTCTCTCTCTCTAAAGAAAGAGAAACAATTTTAGTCAATTATACATCAATATTATTATATGAATATATTTTAAAAATTAAATTAACTACATGAGTTGAATGCATTTTAAAAATAAAATATTCTAACTTATCATAAGGTAGATAACTATTATCATATTGTAGATAAACGTCCATATGTTATCGCTTAGACTCGAACTTGTATTTTTCTAGAATCGGCAATGGAATGGGTAGGGGTGAGTTTTCCAATATTCGCACTTGCCCCACAGTCTTGTTTAATCTTCAAGGCATGTCCCTTATCTGCTCCTACAAGTTTTGGGGTTCAGAACTTGTACCCATCCTGCCTCTACTTGCATCTGTTTTTTAATTAAGAATTAATGAAATATTATTATAAAAATGTATAAAATTATTAATAAAAACCAATCAAATTTAAAGTTACTTAGCAACACAATCCATTAATGAATTTAACCAAAATTTTTTTTAAAAAAAAAAAAAAGGAAAAAGTTAAGATTTGAGAGAGATGGGAGGGAGTGAAAATGAAAATTAAAAAAAATAAAAAAAATGATGGGTGGCAGGCGGGACTTGTGGCGTTACTGTTTTAATAGTGTTTTTTTTTCTTTAAAATGGGTTTATTTTTATTTTATATTATATTATATTTATATATATATTTAATATATATTTTATAATATATATCTAGTAGGACGGAGCAAGGTGGGACGGGTTTACTCTGAACTTGAACTCGTCTTGTCCCACAACAATAACAACAACAACAACAACAACAATAACAACAACAACAAAAAGAAAGAAAAAACATTGCACAGAGAGACGGGACTAATTAAGTACCTGCGGGGCAGGTTGACATTGCCATCCATGTACATTTTCGATAAAGAAGGAGATATATATATATATATATATATTGAGAATGAAAATAGGGGATACAATATCACTTTATTTAAAGGACGACAGCTCTTTGTATGCAACTTATATTGAGTCAATCATATTTTTTATTTAACATTATAGAGTATAATTTTATTTTATCAAATATATAGTCTCGTGACATCGAATCATTCCATACCAAAAAAGCTGTCAATGAGAATTACCTCTCTTCACTTTTACAATTTCCTTTCTATTTTTCAGTTTCTAGAAGTTTACGTGAATATTAGTATATTACATTGAGTAAACTTTCAATAGTCTTATTAAGAAGTGATCATAATAAAAAAATATATATATACAGATTGCTCCCAAACCCAAAGCACAAAAGGCAACCATCATAAACATAAACAAAAACACTTAAATCAAAATCAAATACAAACATTCGGTATACAATTTATTTCCATTGCCTTGCCCAAATAGAACATAAACAAGAACTTTTTCCTAAAAATAGGTCATGTCATATCATACTTTTTGTTGGGAAAAATTTTGTGATGTATCTTACCACATATTCTGCACTTATGCATTTGTCTAGTGTAGCATAAGTATATTCTGCTAGTTATTAAATTTTTTATTTATAATAATTGAAGTGTGAAAAAGATTACAAGTCATTATTTCGTCCTATTCAAGACACATCATATATGCGTACTTGAATCCTTTTGTCCTGTTTTAAAACATGCATGCTTTAATGTGCTGATCATCCTTTTTGTTAAGACATATATATATATATATATGCATGACTCACTATCTTGTACTACTTAAGCTCATATGCATGCCTTATAGTTTGAATTTAGTATACTTGTCTTTCTGAACCAATTGGAGCTATAGTTTTCTGAGTCCCCAAAAGTCATTCAACTAATTGTGTTCAGATTAGTTTTATTTTAGTAATTAAATTTTATTCTATTCTGTTTGTGATTTCGATTGGAAGTTGTGCTTTTGTATATATTTTTTTAGAGAGAAGTGATTACATTTAATTGTTATATTAATATATTTTTAGAAAGTAAATATATATATAAACTAAATACAAGACAAATTCTCCAAACTACCATTCATTAGATAAAAGCCTACCATCCATTATATTTTTACAAATCCTCTGCAAGGAAAGGATGTGCCAAAAGTAATCTAAAGGAGGGCGCTGCTTCTGTATATATTTGGTTTGTGTTTTTAGTTTAATACAGTGCTTCTAATTTAGTTTAAGCCGAAAATCTTTGTCTTGTTTAATTTTAGTTTATGGAAGAGTTTAGCCTTTTGGGTTTATTTAATTCTTTACAACATTTTGGCTCAACTCTTTCAGGAAAAAAAAAAGATAAAAAAAAATAAAAAGATGAAAAAAAGAAAGCTAATTACGGCTATAAACACTAACCGTATCTATTAATTAGACTGCAAAAGTTTCTAATAATGCATGCTATGAAATTGGTTCTGGAATATGTAGAGTTAGAAAAGTTGTTTCCTTATTATAAACTCTTCTTATTTCATCAAATAATTCGAATTGCTAAGAAACTCTTATTAAACAAATAGAGAGATTCGAAAGATAAGAAGGATAATTACCTGCTTAACTATAAAAACAATCCTGCTATTTGAAAAATTTTAGTAACATTCGATATTGTTAGATTAATTGGAGTGTACTTCACTACTTATAATGTTTCAATTGACTTATTATATTTTTAGGAGTCTAATCACAATATGCATGGGTTGTTATTATATTTTCATAATCACAAGAAATATTTTTATAATTAGATCAAATCTTATAAGCTGTTGGAATAATTATCTCAACATAAAATGACTTACTCTTGATTGGTCTTGCAAATTAACTATCCCAAATGAGCGAGCTATACGTGGACCAACTTAGGATGTTAATGGGTCCGGGTCAAGAGACTATTAGACCCAAACCCAACCTATTTGGGGCAAAGTTTTGGGCAATTAAATGGGTCTTTAGGTGGATTTGAGTCTGAAATTATAGACTCAGACGGGTCTGGTATATAGTTTATATGTATTATTTATTATTTTATTAACTTGTTTTGGGTCTTTGGTTTTAGTGAGCATAATCATTGTTAAGATTCTCAGGAACAAGAAAACAGCACTTTACAGCTGAAACTTGTATTATTAACTCTTTTCTTTTCTTTTCTTTTTCCCCCCTTCGCCCCTATTGGAAGAATTGAAGCAACGTTTTTTACGAAGAAGTTCTAATATTGAAGAAGAAAAACTTGTTTAACCTTGGAGAATTTTGAGATTATGGCAAATTTTTATGGTCTTTCTATATACAATTTCAAATGATGTTATGGATAAAGCGGGTCTAAATTATCGTGTTCGGAGTAGGGTGGGTTTGATGATAGAGTCATGTGGAGGGCTTGGGTGGGTCTAGGAATAGACCATGACGCGAATCTGAGGTGCGTCTTCGATTAGTCAAATTCTTCATGGAGTAGATCTTGAGTTTGCCCAAGCCCAATTGAAACTTGCTCCATTATCATTCTTAGGACAGGGTCTCATTTGGATTTAATTACTCTCACCTCTATTCAATTATCATTTAAGTCAAAAATAAAAAATATTTTATGTGCTTAGTTGATGATATCAATCACAAACCCTTACACGTACTATATTTAGCATAACAATCTTTCGGTTGCAAAAAGAAAAAAAAAAAATGCTATGTTTGGTTTTCAAATATCGACATATGTGTGAGAGAAAAATATTATGGTGAAGATGAAATCACAGAAATATGAAATTTCAAGTCTGTTTGATTGTTAAAAAAATAATTTTAAAAAGAATGGATAAAGTGAAGGTAATTTGCATGTTGAACCATTTTGTGAGGAGACCTATAAGACATTACATTTGATAAAACAAAATTAATATACTCACTAGAATTCCCTTGAAGGTATAGTTGACTCAATACAACTTTGAGTTGCTACAACAATTATTAGACACAAGCATTGTATTATTCCTTGATTAATTCAAAGACTAATTATGTGTATAATTGTTAAAAAAAACAATTTGATACAACTTGTAATTTTAATTCAAAGCAGCAAAGATTAACTAATTTATAACATGCATGTCAAAATTCATATATAATCGATATTC
>JACFYI010000502.1:1065615-1086076 GCA_014898755.1 Handroanthus guayacan
AAGGGATATTCTTTGCAATAAATTTTGATTATGAAACTACATGCAATAGGGCATGAACTGAGGGGTGTTATCCAAACAAAATTTATTATTAATAATTAACGTATTGATAATAAGATAGCAATTAATCCTTATTAACACATAATAAAAATTAAATATGAAGATGTACCAATTATTATCAATAAAAAACTTAAATTCGTGAAATTATACAGAAATAATTAACAAGGAAATGATGACCGAAAAAATTGAAAAAATAAAAATTTCAGAAATTTAGTTGACGGTATGATTAAGATGATTATAGAAAATGTTCCTTATTTTATTTTTTCAACAACTCAATTGAGGAAAAAAGGATGAATGAAAAAAAAATACAAAACTATTGATCTTAAAAAAATTTCTCAAATTAATTATCATTATTTTTGACACAATCCTAAATATGTCACATAATTTTAGTTTAAATTACTTTGTAAAAATGATCAAATTCCACTTAACTTGATAAAATTGAAGGAAACAAAACTGGAGAGAAACTCAGTCCAAGGACCTCCCTCCACGTGCACTCCACAAATCGAAAACAAAAGCAGACAATCCAACAGCTAATCATCTGACAAATCACTACAGCAGCTATGGCTTCTCGCGTCAAACACGAACAAGAACGAAGATGGACCGAGGTGAGAGATGAGAGAAGGGCTTTTGCTACTGGGTCTCAGAATCGGTGATGGAGGAAGAGAGAGTGAAATTGGGGGTGGTCTTCCCGAGGGCATTGACTGGAATTGTGAATGGGGAAATGAGAGTAAAGTAGAAATTGACTTCTCAATCTGTTGCCATTGTACATTAATCTTGGGATAGGAGGTGTGATTCTAATCTCACCTAAACAACAGAGAACCGGTGGGCTTTGCATTTTCTGTGGGCTAGCCTGCACTTCTTTTCTCTTTTATTAAACACCAATTTATGGAATGTGGGGCATTTTATTTGACCCAAATCCTGCCTAATTCGTTTATGGATCTGTTATTGGCGCCAGTGTAAATCGTTTTGCCAAAGTATTACTACTGTTGAAGCATACTCTTTGTTAATGGCAACGGAATGGATGAACAATTTGGAGGAGAAATGTGTTATTTTTCAAAGTGACTGCCTCAATGCCATTTCCATAATCAACTCAAAAGACTACAAGGTGGATCGGACGGCTTAGCCTCTTATAGAAAAGATCAAGAGATTTTAGATTTGTTGGCCCACATGAAAATTCAGATTTAGATTCAGAAATGTAATTAGGGCGGCCCATAATTTAGCCTGCTAGGCTAAGTCCTCCTCCTTTTGTGGCTTTGTTAAATTTGATTGTCTTCCTGCTTCTGTATTTTGTGATGAGGGATATCCACTCACATATTTTGTACCTAGATTCTCATGTTAATCTTATGTTTCCTAATTCATAAAAAAATAAATAAATAAATAAAAAATAATCCCGCCTAATTCACCCTATAAAACACCCCCTTAAATTATAAAGAAATTTAACAGGAACCCTACTACTCCACACGTGTGTGAACTTCACATGTTGGAAACACATTTAACGAGTTAAGACGAGCCGCCACTTCCACTCACACAGTCACAGTGAAGACTCTGTCACTGTCCTGCTTCACCGACTCACAGCGAGACGACGTCGCTCACCTCTCGACGCTACGGTCACTTCCTCACATTTTTTTCGTTGAAAATTGCTAATAATAATACGGCCACCGTTCACATCCAGGTATCATCTAGGTTTCTCCAAGGTAAAATTTTTTCCTTCGAGTTCCGCATGATTTAATCTTTCTAATCTTTTTTTGCAGTTTTTCTGTGCCCGCAAGGGATAGCATTGGTGCTAGGGATTTACTACAATTTGTCGAACTTTCAGTAGTTTTGTTTCAACACATTTAATTTATCATAGATGGCGAGCTGTTCATCAAGTATTGGATTATCCCATATCAAGAATTTGCAAAACAACGACGTTTTGTCTAGGTGCTTCAGCCCCAAGAATTTGATGATTTCTAAATTTTGTCGTATCAGCATCAATAGAACTAGAACCAGTAGGCATTTGCTGTGTAAAGGAAATAGGCAGAGACTTGTGATTGTTAATATAACGAATCCTGAGGCTGAACCTCAATCGAGTGTAGTAGTCACTACAATTCCTGAAAGAGGTGACTTCAATTATGTGGAAAACGATGCTAAGGTCATGGAAAGGGATTGTGCTTCTGTACCTGATACTGAGAATGGTGGTGGTGACGGGGGAGATATCGGTGGAAATGGAAAATCATCAGGTGGCGGAGGTGGGGACAACAGTGATGATGATGATGAAGAAAGGGAGTATGGACCAATACTGACGTTTGAGGAGGTGATGAGGGAGACTGAGTCGCGAGGGGCAAGTCTCCCAGCTGATATGTTGGAGGCTGCAAAAACTGTGGGGTTACGGAAAGTTTTTCTGCTTAGATATTTGGATTTGCAGGTGAAAACCTTGTTTTTAATGAATGTTACTTGAACATATCAGAAATCTCGCAAATTTGGTGGTTTGTCTTGTGATGATGGTTTGGAAACTTGAGGTTGCAGGGATCAGTATGGCCACTCGGATTTCTAATAAGGTCATCTGCCATGCTGAGAAACAGGATGTTGGCTGATCCATCTTTCCTCTTCAAGCTGGGAACTGAGGTTTGTAAAGCTTGTTTCTTGTACTTTGTCCATCTGCAAATTTTAATCCTCTGTAATTAGTTGTTATGTATAGCACAGTGGTTTACGTGGTCTCCTTAGATGCTTCTATGTCCATGTGGTGTGAACTTCACCAAAAGTTAGAGCCTTTCTGATTGCATTTCCTGTATTTCCAATTTCCACCATTTTCTTTTATTAAAAGAAGTAGTTATTGGTTTTGTATAGAAATGAAAATGTATTTGGATAATTTCTTTGAAAATGTTCAGTAGAATAATTGTAGAGGTGAAAAATATTTGGTTTATAATTTTTTGTCTAAAAAAAAACTGTGTTTTTATAGTGTGTATATATATATATTAATTGTTTTGAAGCGATGTGATATCAAATCCTTTATTTATTTATTTATTATTGATGTGATAGCAGGATACTAGGATAGGGTGTTAGAAGAACAGAAAAAGAATATAAGTGGTATCCTTAACTGAAAAGATACATAAGCAAAAGGTTTTCAATTATAAGTTAAAAAGAAAAAGAGGGGAAGATTCCCTTTGAAAACATAAACAAACAGGCTTTTAGTTGCCCTAGAGGTCTTGGTACACCAGAAAACTCTGTATTTTGGCATTTTCACGGCATAGTTTTATTCTGGAGATTTATGTAGTTGGGATTCCTTTTTTCATTTGTAGATAGTCATTGATTCTTGTTGTGCAACATTTGCGGAAGTGAAAAAGAGGGGGAAAGACTTCTGGTCAGAATTTGAACTCTACATGGCCGATCTTCTAGTTGGGGATGTTGTTAATGTTGCTCTAGTTGGCATGTTAGCTCCTCGCGCTCGATTTGGACAACCAGCTGCATCTCAAGGACTTTTTGGCCATCTGCAGAGAGCTTATGCGGCACTTCCTAGCAGGTATCTACTTCATATCAGTAGCTTAATCATTTATCGTTCTTGAAATTTCTCTTGTACTATTGAGTATGTTTCTTACTCATGTCTTGTAATTTGACTTATGAACTGCTTAACTTGTAAATTCTATGGTGCAGTGTATTTGAAGCAGCACGGCCTGGGTGTAGATTCACTGTAAATCAAAGAATCGCTACCTATTTTTATAAGGTAACAGCTGCTTCCACTGTAAAACATGCTAGTTGGGGCATCTTATGGAATAACAAATAAATGTATTCTTTTGCAATTTTCTCTTTCATTCTAATCAAAGAGTTAAATTTTATATCTCCTTTACATGTGTCATCTGTTGTATATTCAGGGAATTCTATATGGGTTGGTAGGGTTTGGATGTGGTATTATTGGTCAAGGAATTGCGAACCTAATAATGACAGCTAAGCGGTATGTTTCTTGTATACTGTGAGCATGCATATATATGCATTAGAGATATGTAGTGTGACTCAAAACAATCATAGAAACATCAATGATTCATTACCATGTTGCATATATGAGTTGAGTTTGAGTTTTATTACGATCTGAATATGATATGGGGATCCAAATCAAAGTTCCCTTCCATTTGCCATGTCATCTAGATTCATATTTGCGACGCTTTTAATGTACATTTACATGAACGTCCATGTTTCTCATACTCTTTTTAACTTCTCAGGAACATTAAAAAATCTGAGGATGACGTTCCAGTCCCACCTCTTATAAAGAGTGCAGCACTTTGGGGTATGCCTTGCTTCATTGACCTTGTCTGTTTTTGTCGGGATTTTCTCACTAGAAAATGCTCGTCCGACAAATTAAGTCGTTAATTCTCCCCTTCCAGTTTGGACCGAAAAAGTTACCATTTCAGTACCATAATAAACAAAGATTTTACCAAGAAAAGCAATAAGCAATAAGACAGTGCAATAATGTTGTATTTCAGCATAAAATCCTGCAAATATGATAATCTTCCCATTTTGCAGGTGCTTTCCTGGCAGTGTCTTCCAACACTCGCTATCAGATCATAAATGGGCTTGAACGCATAGTCGAAGCATCTCCAGTGGCAAAGCGAGTTCCACCCGTTGCGATGGCTTTTACAGTCGGTGTGCGATTCGCCAACAATGTGTACGGTGGGATGCAGTTCGTCGATTGGGCTAGGTGGTCTGGTGTGCAGTAACCAAGTAAAGTAGCATTCTCCTTCCCTATTCCCATGTCAGAAGCAAAAACACGGTCGCGCTAGTCCTTTCTGTGCTGTAATGAAAGTTGGGGCACTATGTCAATCCCACCCCATGTCTATTTAGTAATGTTTGTTTACTTTTGAGTCTTCTGTGAATCTGATGGTAATTTGTTCAAATTTGTGTTAAGTCTTGGTAAAATGCACCTGTTCCTCAAACTCTGCAGAGAAGGAGGGATATTCTTAACCATTGCCATATTGGGGAAAACCTGCCAAGAATATCATTTGCAATTAACATTCAAAGTGCCCAGCCTATGTAGCATGCAGGAATGTGATCGGCCCGACTTGGCTTGGGAGTAGCCGGTTTGAGAATTATTCAAACTTAGAGTCAAGAAATTTGAGCTTAAGTTAAGCAAAGGCCTGATTTGTAATCTCAATCCGAGCTCAGGTCTGGCTTATATAGATTTTGAACAATGTCCAGACCAAACAATTCTTATTTATAGGCTACTAGGGCCATTTTACTTTTAATTAAGCTTTTCGAACGAATTCAAGGCTGAGTCTTTGTTCAAATACAACAAAAAAGTTGAGCTGAAATTTGACATGAGCTCGGCTCCCATTTTCTTCAACTGGTTGAGCTTGTGTTCAATTCATTGATTTGAGCCCAGTTCATCAAGCTCAAAACAATACGGAGGGTTTCGTTTGCTTAGTTTGTCAAGCTCAAAATAATACTAAAATAATACTATAGGTTCGGTTCGATTCAACTTGGTTGCATTTGAACCCTGAAAAACATTATGAACATTATATGCACATGACAAAAGTAAGTAGCTCTTTCTAGATGGGCATCAATGTCATGAATATGCATCTGATGGAGCAATGGAACAGTTTCCAAACCAAAAAGGAAGGAATCTAATAACCCAAGGGATTTGAACAGGCTACCTTCATTCACTCATCTGCAAACCACCTCCCAACTCTTCTGCAAGATTAGACGTATCCTAATCTTGTACGGTCAAGCCCTGAATAATTCGGTCAATGGTCAAATCCTGAGATCTTCTTTCACTGTAATCCTGAAAAGAAAAATATACCCCTGGATCTGCTGCTTTCAATACTTTGTCTCTATCCCAATTAGAAATCACATTCATTCACAACAGGGATATTTACTTCCGCACCCCCGATGTAGGCAAAATTATTAAAATATTCATTAGATTTGATAATTATCATCATAACTAACTCCTATTATTAATTTAGCTTATATATGATTACAATTATACTTCCTGAGTTGATATATAATTACAATTGCATCTCCTTGTCGAGGAAGTTCATTAGTAATGTTTCAGGAATTTTAGGGGTGTAATTGTAATTATTAACTTATTGAACTAACAATTAGGGTGTAATAATATTTATTCAAACCTCATGGCCTATTTAATAATTATGTCAAACTTTAGTGTGCCCAGCTGATTATTCCTTCACAACATTCATCTCCCTTCAACGGCTAGTCTCTTACCTTCCCGCCCTTTTTATTCATACGTCTATTAATACACTGAGCCACTCAAACCCCATGTTACCCCGATGGCCAATTTTCATCCCCACTGAAAAAGTTTACATTCGTTCTTCTTCGTTTCTCTTTTTCTTGAAGCCCCTTGTTATTCATCAAGAAAGCTTCTGTTCTTCTATTTTTCTTGAAACCTTAATCAAAAAGCCTCTTTTCTTGGTTTTGGATTTGAACCCTTTACTCATTCTTCAAGAAAATGACAAAATTCGACGCCCTCCGTCGGTTTCTCCTCCCTTGCATCCACGACAACCGCACCTCCCCGAGTCCTCCACCCACCGCAACCGCCAAGAAACGCCTCAGCGCCTCCCTCCGTGACGATTTTGACGGCAACAAACCGCACCTCACCAATCTAGAAATTCCTCGACACAACCAAGAATGCTCCTCCGCCGCCACCTCGCCCACCACTCCCACCACCATGGCGCCGTACGCGCCGTCGCGCTCCTCCCGAACAATGGTGATCGGCACCATCTTCGGCCACCGGAAAGGCGGCCACGTTTGGTTCTGCATACAGCAAGACCGTCTCAGCGCCAAACCTTCCCTTTTACTCGAACTCTCGATCCCCATCTCCACTCTCATCCAGGAAATGAAATGTGGGATAGCACGAATAGCCCTTGAGTTCAACGCTGGTGACTCGGCCGATTCAGAACTGAGCCGCTGCCCTTTGCACTCGATTCCCCTGTGGACACTCTTCTGTAATGGAAGAAAGCTCGGTTTCGCGGTTCGTCGAAAGGCCACGCAGCAGAACAAAATCATGCTTAGAACCATGCAGAATATAACAGTTGGGGCCGGTGTGATTCCATGTGGACTTGGGCTTGGATCCGGGTCGGGCTCAGAGGAGATAATGTATATGCGAGCAAATTACGAGTGTGTTGTAGGGAGTTTAGACTCGGAGTCTTTCCATTTGATCAACCCGGATGAAGGTCCGGGTCAAGAGCTCAGTGTTTTCTTGCTCAGGTCAAAATGATTATCAGCTTTAGAAGGTTGAAAACTATTTTCAAGAATTAATGGCTCTGGTTTTGTAATCAAGAGGGGGTGATTAGAGAAACATGAAGATGAAAAGTTGTGGCTTTTTTCAGGGGTTTTCTCATTCTTCTTGGATTTTCTTTGGCAAAGGCTGAGAAAACTATGGTTTTCTGGCTTCTTCACACCTGGAATTTTCGTCAAAGGCTTGGGAAATCTGCTCAAGTTAAATTATCGTTTACTTTCTGTTACAAAAGGTAGGATTTCATTACAGTCTATGTCAATATCCTGGGAAGAAATATAAGAAAAGATATTGTTTTGGTGATTTTAGCTAGAAATGCATTCATGAAACTGAATCTTTTTCCTGTTCTTGACATTGCATTTTTCTGTTTGTATCGAACTCCCTACATCTTTGGCAGTATAATAATCTGTTCCTTACATCTTTAACACCCAGAATTCTTTTAAATATCATTCACTGAGAGCATCATATCTATGTGAAATCCATTTTAATATGTTGTTTAACAGGGGACACAATAATTCAAGATTCTTGATTAGTTGTCATAATTCTGTGTTTCTGTTAGATATTTTATGTTAACCTTGTTAGACATGCAAAAGTTAAAGCATTTTTCTGTTTTTAAGAGAAATGCCAGCGATCTCTGCTAAACAGCAGAATATGTGTCTTTCTCCATAGATGATATTCTTGGAATTCCGAGTGAGAGTTATATGCTTTTAGTAGGGTGAATATTCTTCCCTCCAAGTTAATATAATGTAGCATCCTGTAGATACTTTTTTAATTTGATTCTGCAAACAGTTTCATGGGAAATGTTTAAAAGTTATCTTTTGCCCAAAAAGTTTAAAAATGGCATATTTCCCTTTGATGTGGTGTCGGGCTACAGATTATACTCGAGTCAGTCTATTTATTCGAGCTTGAATGGGTTTACCTTTCAAGGTCGCAAGGAGTTTAACCATGAAAACAAGTTAAGCTTGCTCGGGGTTGTTCTAACAAAGAGCTTACTCTTAAATTAATAAGATGTCGAATGTAAAATCAAATGAATAGTGATAAAGATGAGAATACTTAAAGTGGTCAACCTAGTTAGAGTTTGTAGAGTGGTATTTGAATACGGCCACGTATGGATAATCGTGCGGGATGGTACCGACGAGTCTTCCTTGAACGGTTGCTGTTGGAAGGTTGTGGGTTGGGTCCAAGCCAAACCTTTTAGGGAAGACGTGTATCCTTGGGGCTGCTGAAAATTTTCCTTATTTAAGAGGGCGTTTTAGCCATTTCCTTGGTTTAAGCTATATCAACCATACTCCCCGGAAACAGCATATTACTCCCAACCAAAACATAGCTAAGATTTTATAAACAAAATGCTCAGCCAGTATTTTATATTTTTGGAAAGTCACTAACTTTGGTAAAGAAAGAATGTATGATCCTGATAGAAGTTATGTTCAAAAGCTATTGGAGAAGTTTCAAAGAATATTGCTCTTGTTATTATTTAAGAGAAAGTATAGATTAATGTGATCTTTGCTCATAGATCCCATTTAAAGCAATCTTTATTTTCTTTTTAGGGCGAAGCATGTAAGTTTTACAGATTCCCTTTACTTTAGGTATTAAGGTTCACTTGGATCATAGCAATCACAAGCATTAAAGTTAGTTCAAAAAGAGTTGAGTAGTAAGCTTCTTATTATTTCAGGTCTAATCACTAATTATTCATCTTTTAACCTTTTTCCCTTAAAATAAACAAAAGGATATGCCACAGCTGGATTAGCTACCATAAGTCCTGTCATAGTCTCATAGACATGGAATTCCCTTAGTTCAGGAGCTACGACATCTCTGTTTAATGCTTGAAAGTTGCATGCTATGCATGAAAATGCCGAACACTTCAATGGTCCATAATTTTTTTATTTTTTATTTTTTATTTTTTTGAGTGGGTCAGGGAATACTTGCTTCGACCCGATAATCAGCCCACAATTAGAATCGTTGGTTAGATATACGTGTCATCATCCAAGAATGTTACCTAAGGTTAACCGTACTAGTTCATACTTCATACGAACATTTAAATACCCCCAGTCCACTCAAAGGTCCTTATTTTAAAGAGTTCCTGCCTTTTACTCATATTATTCAATACCTACTAGTTTAAGCATGGAGAGTTTTGCCTGACTCCCTTGCTGCAACACTACCGTTGTTTCTTTATTTTCAATTCCGATTGGACCTATTTCGGATGAATCTGGCAATCAAATAGACTGATTCGATCTGACCTGTTGAAAAGAACAACCCGAGTGAGTATCACAGCCATTAAATAGTTAGATGTGAACTTGAACTGATGATGATCCATTAAGGGACTGGTTTTCAGTATATATGACAGACTGAAAACATTAAAACATACTTGCCTCCATACTACTCCATAATAAATTTATATTTGCATGTAATCTTCCAGAATTGCCACAACCTGCTTTTTCTCTCCATAGTCATCAAATATTATTAGGACAACTTGCTTATTGCTTCCAAAGCATATTGATGATGAAACACAAAATTTATACTCACAACTTGCCTTAGGTAGCTTAGAACTTTGATGAATCTTATGCTATGACAATATGGCACTTTGTGTCTGTGGGGCTGGCAAAGAATTCTGATCTTGGATGACACATTTAAGTGGAAGCTTCGTTTATTTAATTCTTTGTGGAGATTATGTTATTCTTTCTTTCAAAGATTGCGACGAAGTTATTACTGAAACCTGCTTAATAAGTTTTCACAGCAGTGATCTTCTATTGACACCTTAAATTCTCAACTTCTGGAGAATTCTAGCTGGAAACAGCCATGTAGATTTTCTACTTGATGGAAGTAGATAACAATATGAAAAACGCAATAGTATGATGATCTTGAAAGAAAGAACCATATTACCTTCAAATCGGATATCTAAAGATTTTGTTTTTCTACCATAGTTCAGCGGAATAGCGAAAAAATGGTGGAACAATCAGAATGAAACAAGAACTGACTTCTCCATTCTAATCTTATGGTGTAGAATGATTTTTGTGTGAACTAGTGTTCCAAAACATTAATCGGATCATAGCAACGTAACAGAACCAAATGGAATCATGATTTTTACACGTTCTTATAAAAATAAAAAAATAAATCAACACTTAAACTAAAAAATGTATGGAACGGCCATGACTATTCCGTGACATTGCAATGGAACTGGAAAAATGGCCTCCGTTCCTGCATTCATGATCATTTCTATAAACCATGATTTCTACTAGACGTGAAGACGGGGTAATCTGCAGCCTGAGGCCTAGATGAAATGTAATAATCATCTAAACCTCAGGATGCAGATTACCTAATCCTCACCCAATATTAATAATTCTCTGCGATCGAGATTGAATACCTCACTTCCCCTCAAGGGGAAGTTTTTAAGGGCTCTGCACTCAACCAATATCACTATTGTTTTCTAAGAAATTTGAGTAGAAGAGAAATAAAACATGTCTTCTTGATATTTTTCATGCAAAAGGGTTGATGATCAATGTGCATGGGGAGAGGGGTTTATATAGTGCCTCAGATGGTGATACGGTGTAAAGAAACCTATATTATAATAAGAAATGATAAGATGCTGTCACGTTAATCATCATTGATTATGTTCCCTTCTGACCAATTATAATAAGAGGGAACCTTTCTCTTTACCAGACAACGATATTTCATTCTTGACTACTTTCTTGACAGGAGGAAAACGCACCACAAATTTATTTGCTTCCTTTGAATTGTGGAAGATTGTAAGTTATCTAGATCATATTCCATAAGCTTACTAGGTTCCTGTTTCAACTTTCCAGTATGATCTTGTTTACATGAGATTCATCTACTTCAGGCTTGATGGTGGTAAAACTTAAAGGAAAAGACAGCATTTCATTTTTTTATCTTATCATCTGATTATATATCTATCTATGGCTTTGTATGTTTAACATGTTCGATCTTTCTACTGCATAGGAGATTGATGTGGGTTGAGTTAGGTAGGAGGACATTCTCCTTTGATGTACTGTTGAGGTTGATCTGTATTGAGTCTACTTCTAGTAATTAGATTTGAACTCAGGGGCAGGGAATATGACATGAGCAACAATCGTTAAACTTGATGAAACAATCCTCATCTATAAACTTTAACATGATAGGAGTTAATTAGAGCACATCAAATTTAGAGAGCTAAGACCTTTATATAAACTTTGATTATGGTAAAGTTGTTCCAAATGTATTGGAATCTATTGAACCACATGGCGACATCTCACTACTTGTCAAGATGTTGTATCTAGTCCCCAAGTCAACGTACCTTTATTGGGTTGTACCGGGTTGGTATAACTTAGAGACTGGGTCAGAAGCCACAAATCCTTGCCCTATTTAGAACTTTGCGGGAATTTTGAGGATGTTTTAGTCATTTGGTCTTTTTCAAGAAGGACCCACGTAAAAGATTGGCATGAACAATGCGGCCTCAGCTCTCTCATTGCTGGTAAATGCTAAATTGGAAGAGCTAATATTAATTACTTCCTATTTTGAGATTAATTCATAGTATTGTCTGTATCAAAGGGTGCATTAATTTCACCAAAGCAATATTGTCATTTGTCATCCCAATCACCATCACTTCATTAATCTTCAGCCTAATTCAATAACTAAATGTTCTCATCCTTAAATGAATAAAGTTAAAGCGGAACCCGATGCAACTGAGACCACACATTATATGAGATGAGTAAAGAGTTGCATCAAATCAAATTGTCACATCTGAATGAATGACTTATAAACTTGATATATTTGGGAATAGGAAATACAAAAAATCTCAGCCCACGAGGGAATATGCCGAAACTTATTCCACTACCACACAAGTAAAATCACTTTATTGCCACGCGTGATTAACATAGGTGCACCGATTTCATCCATGATAAAAAGCAATAGAGCAAGGTATTTATTAACAGAATTTAGCTCAAAGAATAAAATATTACTGTGTAACAAGAATTGACTGACTGAATCAACAAAATTTTATGATGATACAATCATCAATATGAAGTTCATAAGCCCCCTAAACTACAAACGAACAATACTCATCAGAAGTAATACATTAATGTATTTTTAATAGCCTATACATTGCAACATTGGTCATAGGCAGCAACACAAAATTTACCACCAGTGAATTGTTTTTAAGTACCATAAATGAAAAGTATCAACCTATTACTCGAGTTTTAAATCAAAACTGATCTTCGACGCTCCCCTTGGGGACATGGGTTTTGGTTGTTGTTAACCAAATCTAGGAAGAGGTGTAGTTATATTGTGCCAGCTAACTGAAAGCCCCATGTGACAACAGCTTCTTTAATGTCTCGTATGTCATGAAAACAATCCCTACACTTGGAACAACCTTGTAGTATTCCGGCATAATCCCTCTATACAAGCCTCGTAGCCCTTCTGTATGGATGATGTGTCTGAATGTCCCAAGCAACCCACTATTATAAACTCGGGCTCGACCACCAGCACCTTCCAATTGCATTCTTCGCCTCACAAGGTCCAAAGGAAATGTTGCTGCAATAAATTAGAGTATGTGATGTTAAGCTAACTCGGAATACAACGAATCCAATAAAGTCAAATGTCAAAGCATGTCGGCGCGGCTTACAAGGTTCAAGATATCTTTTAATATTCAATATATTCTTCGAGATATAAATTTTTCTGCAGGAGCCATAATCTACCAACCTGTTGATGATGCAATGCCAGAAAGACTTCCACAAGCAAGGCTGACCAATACTGTAGAATCGTTGGGCCTGAGGGGGAATCAAATATCCGTAAGCACATAAAATGAAAAGAGAGGGCATGCCAAAATTATAAATTATAGTCCAGTCAGAGTTTCTTTTACCTTCGAGAATGCCAATAAGATCTCAAACTCTCATAAACTGAGAAGCTTATTGCTATACTGGGTCCAACACCCTGCAGCCACAAAAAATGGAAAATGAACTCAGATGAATATCATCTAGAAGCAAAGTGCCAGTGTTACAGAATTCTAGATATGAAGAAAGTACATCTCTCTCTCTCTCTCTCTCTCTCTCTCTCTCTCTAGAAAAATAAAAAATAAAGAAGAAAAAGGAAAAAGAAAGAAAGAAAGAAGGAAAGAAAGAAGGAAAGAAAGTACAGAAGGAAATACCAATAATGTTGCTCCCAGCCCTTTGTACAGGCCAAAAAAGCCTTCATCTTTGCAGATGGTATGAAGTGCATGCCTTATGCCTTGATAGTATATCGCATTCCTCTACAATGTTCCAAACAAAATGAGAGAACATTCCATACAAGTGATGAAGTAGTAAGCAGATGGGAACAACATGGATGAGTTTGGACAAGAAATCACATTGCTTTCACCCTCTAGCTCCAAAACAAGAAAGAAAATTAAAATGTAAAGGGTAATCCTTCACAAGAAAAAGACATGTGCCGACATAGAAAAGGAAACGCCAGAAGAGAAGGTCCTTTGACACAGCAAATTGGATTTTGATGGTCATTTGAGGACCTATTACTATTTCTTGCATTTATATTGATATACCTTACCTAATTCAGTTTGTTCTATTTCTTTTTGTGTTCCCTCTACTTATTTCGTTTTGTATACAGGTTAGGAGTTGTAAGAAACGTTAATGCGCATAACCAGAAGAAATAGAAAACTGAATCAGCAAAATGATAATTTGAATGAAACATCATGCTGCCCTTAACAATGCGTGCAACGGAGGAAATGACAGAATATGAAAATGTTATTCTTCACTTAAAAGTGGATACCTGTGCAGCGAGCCGTGTCCTGATAAGATCCAAAGGATATGTGGCAGAAGCAGCAGTTATTCCTGCCAAGCCACCACCTACAAAATGCACAAAAATATCTGCCTGTGGATTGCCCCCATGACCATCAAGGCCTGGAATTGATTTTAAAATCTGCAAAAAGAATTAATATGAGAAAATAAGTCATCTGCAAAGTTCTATATTCGGTGCATTAATCATTCCTTGATTAAAATTTAAAACTGCAATTCCATTGAACTCACACTCTTGTACTGCTCATAGGCATAAAAGTTGACTGAAGAATAAGGAAGCCGATGAGCTATGGTAACCAAATTGCCTTTCCAGAAGGCTCTAAAACCTTCTTCGCGGACCACTCGTAAAGCCTCATGCCATATACTGGGCTTACTCATCGTTGCAACATCTGAATGCATGCCTTGCACCTAACAAGAGGGTAAAAATTAAATTAATAAATAAAACACGGCAAAAGGTGGTATAAGAGAACCAGCTAACAATTAAAATCTTTCTCAACCAAAGTTAGACTAATAAAAAGAAAAGAACGAAGGAAATTCATCTGAACGACTACAAGCAAGTAGCAACTTTCTGAAAACAAATATAAAAAAAAAATCATAACTTTAGCAATGCATCTGAATTCGAACATTCATACGGAAAGCGCCACAAAGCTATGTCCTGACCTTGGATTTTATTTCAGTGTGGAAAAACAACGGAAAAAAAATACTCTCTATTTTAAATAAAATACGAAGGAAAACTGCAAAACGTAGCGAGGAATTCATCTAACGTAAGAATCTTTCTCATTCCACTATTCTTACTATTCAGCCACATCTCAGAAATCTGCCGTCCAAATTTATGATTTTGCTATTCCCCCTCACTTTCCTCAATACAAAACAAGCATCATTCAAACAGAATGAACATCAAGAGGGGGGAAAAATAAAAAGAAACACGAGAAAAAGGAAATAAAACCTGAAAAAGAATGGTGAGTCGAGCTAGAGGAGCAGTACAAGTCTTGCTGAAGGCTCCGGCGATGCCGCCAGCCAGAAGCTGCGGCACCGTACCAATCTGCGGTATTTGCGGTTGCTGCTGCGGCTGCGACTGCCGTGAATGGTGGTGATGGATAAACTTCCTCGTGGCAGAACCACCATCCACTCCAACTCTAGCTTCCATGAAGTCCAATAAAAATTAACAATCAATTTTCTTACCTCTCCACCCGTCAAATAACACTACAGATCTCCCAAATCTTCAACATGTTACAGGATCATTTGATTTGAGAGTGTTGGCATGGAAATCAATTGAGGCCGCCATTTTTTAAGCTTATGGGAATGGTGTGAATAAAACCTGTGGAAAACCCTACCATGGGGCAAGGTGAAGAGTCTATTTTGATTCCGAGAATATTACTCGGAATAATTTCTGCTTAGGTTGAACGAAAGAGGAAACGCGCCCTGCTGACCATGTGACTCACGTTTTTACCATCCATGGTCAAGCCTGATAGAAGCGTTGTGCCAACGCCACGACTTATCGGTCTGCTCAAATTGAAACCTAAACATCAAAGCCCAAATTGTCGATGAGAGAATCAAAAGTTCTATCCATTGGGCTTTTAATTCATTAAATAAAAAAGCCCATATTAATCTTAAAGCGCACGATGAAGTGGCCCATATTTCCAAAGACATGGACATGAGCTTTTGCTTAAACTTCACGCTCTCTTTTTTTTTTCCCCCTTTGGTTAGTTTTTAGGAGCTGTACATGAAATTCCAAAGAGTTCTATTGCTTAAATTGATATTAGTTTTGGGATGAGACATGACACATTTTTTCTTAACATGATTATGTTTGGTTCTATAAAAGGTAATAATAATAGGACAACGTTACTTTGGCAAGACCCTGATCATTTTATCCCACGAGTATCTTGGGAGTGATTTTAAAATTGACTTTTGGGGAAAAAAACAGACAATTTTTTTTTATGTATCTTCCAATCATTTATCACTTTAAGTCATCTTTAAATTTGTTTCACATGTTAGTAAGATGTGATATAAAACTGGACTTAGAGGGTGTTTGGGTGAGCTTATAAGCTCTTAAAAACTTCTTATAAGATGTTTAAGAGCTTATAAGATGCTACCAAGTGTTTGGTAAATTTTTTTAAAAAAGATCTTATTAGCTCCAAAAATAAGATGTTAGGAGCTTATAAGCTCTTTTTCAAAAAGTAGGGAACTCCCAACTTATTTTTAAGATCTTCACATGCACCTTAATTTTTAATCATTTTATTTACAACATTGCCATTACTAACATCTTATAAGTTGAAAGATCTTATTTTATCCAAACAATTTAACAACTTATTTTTAAAATAAGATCCAATATCTTATAAGCTCAAAAAATATCTTATAAGATGTAAGAGCTTATAAGATGTTTTAAATAAACTTAGCCAAACACCCTCTTAGATGAATTCAAAAATCTTATCTTTGGATGATTTAAGTGCGAGATAAAATTTTCAATCTAGAAATGTGAATAATTAACCAATAATAGATCAACGTGTCAATAGTTATTAGAAAATAAAAATAGAAAGAAAAGATTTGCTTGGGCCACTCTATTATCATTTGCAATACTACATAAATTTATTATATTTTTGAAATATATTACAGGTTGTTCATATCAAGCAACGCATATCATAATTAGCTTGTATTAAACTTTTCACAGTACAGATTACGCATTTAGATTAAGGGATCTTTAAAAATATCCAGTGTAATTTGAAAAAGTACAATTATACGTCATGTCATTAATGTAGTTGACGAAAAAAATTAATAATATTTGCGTAACATTACAATTGTATCATAACATGAATTTAACATTATAAATTGAACTAATTGTTCCTGAGGTTTTGCTTGTAATAACATACAAAATTCGTTAAATTTACTGCCAACGAAATTTTTCAGTGGGAGTTACCATTATAGTTTTATAGATCACATAAATTATATTTATATAATTAGGTCAAACTGGTCAATGGAGGCCTTCTTCTCAGGCTTAGTTGGAAGGGAGAGAGATGAAGGAGAGGGGCAGAATTGAGAATTTAGAATGAGACGTCTTCTTTAAATCAGGGCGTGGAGACTCCTTGTAAACTTTGGTTTGTTTGTATTATGGTAAGAAAGTGATGAGCTAAGGCTGCATGCTATTAGAGTAGGTGTGGTATAGGCCTTTACTGACACTTGCGGGGCCCCAACTTTGATGCCAACACGAACCTAATCAACGTTCATTGCGAATTCCGAGAACCCAATCCACGGCTCTCAGTTAAGGAAAAGATAAAAGTACTCGCGTCAAACTGAATGCCTGAGCACATTCAATCAGAGCCCTCTCTCTCCAATTAGGGTGTTTGCTACAACTTTCAAAATCATTTCTTAATTTTTACTTCTAATTAACCTATTTACAAGTGTTTAAAAGATACTTTTTTCTTTCTTTTCTATTTTATTATGTCGCCTGCCTTCTTTTAAATGAAGCGGCACTTCCTCCCATTTTCATAAGAGAAGTGTAAGTTCAAATTTTACCAATAACATGTGAATATTTATCTATTGATAGTATTTATCTGTCATATGATAATTTAAAGTATTCAAATTATATTTAGTTTATGTATTTAATTTTTACTATATATTCATGTAATAATATTAATATATAATTTAATGTAATCATTTAATTCTCTAAAACAAAACTATATATAAAAAGTTAAAACAATTCTCTCGGCATCGTATTTTAATTTTTATGCTCAAACACTCTCAGTTTTTACTTTCAGATAGATTATTAATTCATTTAACTTTTACATCAATATATCAGATAAACAACATTTAAAAATTAATAATAAAAAAAAATTCCTTTAACAAAATCATTATTCAATAGAAAAATACCCACCCATGTTAGGTGATAGTCAAACTAGTAACTTTATGAAATGAGACGTCACATTTTATCGTTAGGTTAAAATTTATTGATCAAATACATTAACTTTTATTAAAACTTTCTTTACAATCTTTTTTTATAATTTTTCATTTATTTCAAAAGCAAAGTGGTTGCGAACGCCTTTTTAAAATTTGAACTTTAAATTTCAGTAAATATGTAACTACAGTTTTAAGGATGTTGAATGACAAAAGGCAAACGAAAAAAAAACAGTTGAAAATGAAAAGAAGGCCATAAAGCAACGCCAAAATCGGGGGATTTATTAGATCGCGTTTCTGCAAGCAAAAGATATGTGCTGACGTTTTTCACTGTGGGCTCTGATAGTCGCGTATTAATGAGCTGTGGCTGCTATTTATCTGCCTTTTTCTGCCCCCACTTGAATGGTAAGGTATTATTATTAGTCAGTGAGTGTGTTTAGTGTGTGAGAGAAAATAATGAGTACGTAAGCGTGACGATTTAACCCTCAAACATATATAAACCATGGTCCTATAAACGTTCTTGTACATTTTGGTGTCTATTGAACCTGTACTCGTGATTAATTGGAACCGCAAATTTGTGCGCGCGTACCGTAGCACTAGCTTTGGGGATCAATTCAACCTCTTTTCTTTTTTTCTTTTTTTTTGGGATAATTACCTCCACACCCCTGAGGTTTGGTTAATTACAATTACACCCCCTAAGATTTTGATGGTTATCATTATATCCCCTGAAAATTCTAAACATTACAAGTAAACCCCTTAGACAAGAGAGTATGATTATAATATATGCATAAGTTAAGAAGGCGTAATTGTAATACACGTATATGTTCAGGGGATGTAATTGTAACTATGCATTAGATGAACTGTACAACAGGGGATGTAATAGTAATTATTCAAACCTCAGAGAGTGTTTTGGTAATTATGATAAATCTCAGGGATTGTAGAGATAATTATCCCTTTTTTTTAAGGATGGAATCAATTCAATTATTTTCTGGAATATTTTTTTCGTTGAGATAACGTAACCTCTCATGCTCTTTCCACTTCAATTCCAATGTATTTTGGCTCCCCTTTATCAAATTTTCATTGTTAATTAAGTCACCAAACGAGTGGTTTTAACTCCTATATTTTAATTTTCTTTTTGTTATTTTAGCTTTCAATGAAATTACTCTATTAAAAAGAGAGAGAAGAAATGTCATTAGGAGTCGCTATTTCAACATGGCTTACTAGATCTTTTTTAATATGTGTATATATATACTGTTGTATGAATGAATATCAAATTATATATAAGTATTTTTTTGTAAGGATATTTGATTATAAGTGAGATAGATTGACATTTATTTGTGTAATTAATTTGTAGTAATAGTTTAGTATGCTATGAGTGAAAGTAGATTAGTGTTCTTCATCCGTTATATTGACGATGAAGTTTAATGCCACACTAGATGAGAAAACGAGTAAAAAACATATTACTCTCTTGTGTTATTATAAACGAGAAGATCATTCCTATATTTTTCCAATCCTAATATACCTCTGCTATGTCAACTCTAAACATATCCAATAATACAAAAAAGTTCCTATATGAGATAGTGATTTGCGCATTACAATTAGGTTACTCCAAAAATAGGAATGCATTTTGCAATTCGAAAAATATAGAGAGTTATGTTTTCTTTGCACTAAAATAGGGAGTCATAAATATTTTACCCATGAGAAAATATTGGCAAATGAAATCATATAAAATATTATTTAAAAAAATGAAAATGGGTCAACATAAAAATAGATTAATGTTAATATATTCTTGATTAAACAGAAGATGAAATCACTACTTTACTTTACGAGTAATCATGAAATAAGGATTGGAATAAAGCATTTAGTCAATCAAAATTCAAAACATTCTTAATTTGTTATGTTAAGGATGAGTCTGTAGTTCAGTGTGAAAAATGTCATTCTAATTTTGATTAAAACAGGCAAATAAATTATTCAATTGTCAGCCAATAGGTTGATGTGGGATTTGATTTATAGCCATTATAGTGGGATCAAGAGACTTTCGTCTGCATGCCCTAATTATAACCCTACTTTAGAAGTAATTATTGGTATGTATAATTAATGCACAGTTAGTTCTCCCTTAATCACCACACATTAATTAATTGCAATCTAATCTTATTATCAAAGATCTAGAGAGTCAAGACATGCGGTTTTATTTTATTATTATTATTATTATTATTATTATTATTATTATTATTATTTTATTTATTATTATTTTATTTATTTATTTTTTGGTATTTTGTACAGCTAATTTAAATAAGGACACGAATTCTACATCCCTAACAACTCTTAAATTGTAATTTTATGTTGGAGAAGTTTTGATCTATTGTTAAACTTCTTGTTACCCTTTTAACCAAAGTAGAAAAAAAAAAATTTTAAATTCAAAAGTTGCATCCGATACCCCATCTCACATTAATTACGTAGTGAAAAAGTACACACCTTATAAATTTTTGTGTAACAGCCCCGAAACCCGCCTGCAGATATTGTC